>QANT01007434.1:0-29633 GCA_003254885.1 Purshia tridentata
CCTTACTTTAGTCCCACATCGGTTTTGTGAATGAGACTCGGACATTTGGTTACATATATAAAAAATGCTAAACCTTACGGAACCGATCTTTGCACTTGGTTGAAAACTATCATTTTTGTCCAAATAATTTTCAGTTTACAGCTTAGTAAGATTTGACTAACTTCTTTCTTTGCAAATTACATTTTTCAGAATTTAATATTGGTTCTATAATTCTATTAACCAAATTAATTTTTTAATCTTAAATTTAATTTTAAATGGGATGTGGTAATGTTTTTGTTGGATTTGAATCTCTGGAAATACTCATACATTTGTGAAAGAAAGTCGCGGATTCTTAAATTTAAATTTGGATTTCAAATTTATGCATTTGAAATTCATGTAATTGAAATTCCTAAATTTGAAATACTATTATTTGAATACAAATTTAAAGGCGAAGATTTAACAAAATATTTTAATTTTTAATTTTTAATTTTTTTACAATTTAAGAATTGAAATATATGATTAAAAATAAAAAAAGTCGTAAAAAGGTCGCTGGAAAAGTCACCAGAGGGTCGCCGGAAAAGTCACCAAAAAGTCCCAGGAAAGTCGTCGGTGGTGGTCGGAAAAATCGTCGAAAAGTCGCCGAAGGGTGGCCAATGGTGATCATCGGCAATTGTGGCCGGAGGTGAGGGAGAGAGAAAGAGTAGGATTGTGGGATTTCAAATACCTAGTTAGAGAAGGTATTTGAAATTCATGGATTTAACCATCTCAAATCCATCTTGAATTTGGGCTAAATCCAAATACACTCTTTTAAATTATTCCAAATAGGTAGATTTGGATTTGGAGAGCTCAAATCCAAATCTAAATCCAAATTAACCCCTATCCAAACGAACCCTAAGTGTATTTGCGAAATTAGTGCATATCAAAAATTAAAGTAAGACACGAGACATAGTTCAAGAGTCATAAGCATAATTAAGCCTTCTTCATACAACGTATCTTATACATCTTAATTAAGCTTTATTTTTATGAACCTTAAACAATAGCCTCAGTACTATACTATCCTACTACTTCCAAAAATAGCATCACCCTCAACAAAGTAAACAATCATTGGTTTGATGCTGTATCTAACTATTTTCCCTATTTGTTTAGTAGCTGCTATATCAAATGCTTTATTGAAGACAGAACAACGTATATAAGACAAGGTCCTTCCAACTAATAGCACCAAGGATTGTCTTGGGGTATACAAAGAGAGTAAATATTAAAAAATGAGTAGTTGAATCTTTTCGAAATCCCAATGAAAATGATAGATTACCTAAAAAAGGTACTTACACATTTTCTTCATGTAACCAAATCTTCAGCTCCCATCTATTTCACAAATTACATTGCCTATATCACATTCGGCCATGCAATTTTAAATTTAGCAATCGCATTTCTATAGTTTATTAATGATTGTAATTTTTCTCAAATTAATTTGCAAAATTGTCACACGTGGATCACATGAAATGTTATAATAGTATTTTATTAGATATTTGGAGAATTTAATAACTTCTGTGACAATTCACGTGACCAATTCAATTATTTTGTCAACTAATCCGACAGAAGCATGATTTTTGAATTCAGTTGTAATTGTTAATAAACTATACAGAGAATCTGATTTGCTAACTTTAAAACCACGTGTATCAAGCTGAAACTGAGTCCAAATCGTAGGACCAAAAACATTATTCTGCCAATTATATAGTTGCTAGCTAACACAGTAAGGGAGACACACATACACAACAGAGAGAGAGAGATGGAAGATGGTACACAAAGAGAGTTAAACACAAGGGAAGTTGAAGAAGATGAACAAGCCAAAGTGGATGTGTGGAAATATGTGTTCGGGTTTGCAAAAATCGCAGTGGTAAAATGCGCCATTGAGCTTGGAATACCCGATGCCATTGAAAGCCATGGAAGTCCCATGACACTCTCAGAGCTGTCCTCCACTCTAAGTTGTGCTCCTTCTCCTCTCTACCGCATCCTGAGGTTCCTAGTCCACCACAAAATATTCAAAGAGCAACCCACAACCCCATTAGGCCCCAAAGCCTATGCACAAACACCCTTGTCCCGCTGGCTAATGAAAACCGGACAAAACAGCATGGCTGCCTTCATTTTGCTGGAGAGTACTCCGGTAATGCTGGCACCATGGCACGGCCTAAGTGCCCGGATTCAGGGTACTAGCAACCCCGCGTTTGAGGCGGTACATGGGGAGGATGTGTGGAGCTATGCCGCAGCCAATCCTGCTCACAGCCAGCTCATCAATGAGGCAATGGCTTGTGATGCAAAGGTGGCAGTGCCTGCAGTCCTTGAGAGTTGTCCGGAGGTGTTTGATGGGGTTGGGACTATTGTAGATGTGGGTGGGGGGAATGGGACTACTTTGCGGTTGTTGGTTGAGGCTTGTTCTTGGATTCGAGGCATCAACTTTGATCTTCCTCATGTTGTGTGTGTTGCTGGGGAGTGTGACAAAGTTGAGAATGTTGGAGGTGACATGTTTGATTGTGTTCCGAAGGCTGATGCTGCAATTCTCATGGTGAGTGTATATAGTTTGGTTTGGAAAAATGGTCACCATGCACAAAGTAGATATATGAAGGTAATCAAGAAAATGAGAATAGGCGAACAATGTAATATCAAGATAGCTGACCAAAACTTTCTCGATCACGTGCTATCTCTTGTGCACATGTAGAGGCAGATAAATGCAGACAAAGATATACATATACGTAGTTACACCTCACACACCTTGCATCTTGCAAACCAACACAAAAGTGGTAAACTGTGATTGGATGTTTCATACTTAGAACATCTTACAATTGAAACTAACTATTGACAATGGCCTCAAAAAACTTAGGTTGTTATGGAATGATGAGCAAACAATGTATATCAAGCTAACGAAACTAGTTTGTGATACTTTTCATATATGCTTCTCTTATATCTTCCTGCTAAAGTTATATATATATATATATATATATATATATCTGCTCAAAAGGACAGGTTATGATCATAAAAGGTACTCCATCTGATTTTGTGTTTGGTGCATTGCAGTGGGTTCTTCATGATTGGGGAGACGATGAGTGCATCCAAATTCTGAAGAAGTGCAGGGAAGCCATTCCTGAGGACAAAGGGAAGGTAATAATCATAGAAGCTGTCATTGATGAGAAAGAAGACGAACTAACAGATGTGAGATTGATGCTGGACATGGTGATGATGGCCCATACTAACACAGGCAAAGAGAGGACCTTGAAGGAATGGGAACATGTTCTTAGCGAGGCTGGCTTTAGCCGACACACTGTCACACCCATTCATGCCGTCCAATCTGTTATTCAAGCTTTACCTTAAATTTACAGAAGAAATTTAAGGATCATGTGGGATTTGAAGTCTTAATTTTGTGTTTTATTATTGTATTAGGTGTCTGTGATTGTTATGGTGTTACTTGCTTTCTCATCTTTGTTTGCCTAAGTGATGAGGAATGCGATTGTAAAAGAAGTTGTAAGTCCCACATCGTATTTTAGTGGAAATTAAGGTTGAGTTGGTCTAGCTAAACCCATACGACCACGGCTTTTTAATCAAGCTAACGATAATAAAATACATTGAGACAAATAATTTAATAAAATTCGTAAAAAAAGGGAAATAAAACTAATAAAAAAATTCGGAAATACTTAAATAACAATGTAACCCATAACGAATTAACAATCATGATACAGCACATGAGGCTTCTATAGCAAAATAAACATAATTATAATCCAGTAAATTCAATTCACCATTTATTATTCACTTTCAGATCTTTGTTTCATAACAACCAAACCTAGGGTGGTGAGCAAGGCATGTGCCTTGGGCTACATTTTGAGTAAAGGCTTTTAAAAGAAGTTTATTATATCTACCCTCAGACAAATCCAAATAGAAAGAAATAATAATGGCGCTAAATAGGAAGAATCGAAATGCCCAAGTGAAAAGTGAAAAAATGTAAAGACTCTAACACTAGGATCTTGAAGGAATGGGAACTTGTTCTTGCTGAGTCCAAGTAAACTGCAGCGGAGTAAAGACACCAAAACCCAATCCTGTTCCTTCATGTTGAATTTAGACAACATTGGAGTACAATATGAGAGTACAACATATTCAATCCATTGTGATAGTTTTTGGCTTTGAGCCACAAATTGGGTGAGAGGGTCGATGAATATTATTCATTACCTTCTCAAGGTAGAGTGCATTTTCAAGCAAGTGCATAAAAATCTTCACACCTTCAATAACTCAAGATAGTCAAGGATTGAGTGCATTCTTAATAATTGTTAATTATTATGATCAACAGTCAGTATGTCACATTATATAACCTACTAATGTTTGTTATTAAATACAATCCCCTAACATTACTTTCTAATTATCATCCTAATGTTTGGTGGTGATAATCAAAGAAGCTGTTATTGATGAAGAAGAAGATGAAAAATAAGAGAAACTAAGAGATGTGAGATTGATGCTGCTAGACATGATGGTGATGATGGCCCACACAGTACTGACACAGGCAAATAAGAGGACCTTGAAAGAAGGAATGGGGATATATATGTTATTGACACTGCCAATTTGTCATTCATACTTTTCCATAATTTATAGATCAAACTAAAGTTAAGGTTATGTGAATTGTAGTATTGAATTTGTGGCTCGCTGGTCTTTGTGATTGTTAGGGTGTTTGCGTTGGATGGCTAACTGACAAAGTGAAGCATAAAATTGTGGAAGAAATAAGTTGAAGTCCCACATCGGTTGTGAGTGGAAAGGGCGGTGGCTCTAGTACTATAAAATGGAGCTATAACCGTAACTATGAAGCATCTTTGCGCTTGGGGCAATGACGCAGCTTATGAGGTTCTAACCGAGGCGCGTCTATTGCTGGTTGAAAACTATTTCCAAACCCCCTCCAGGGTCTGGGTTCAGCCCACGGCCCTCGAGAATTTCTGGAAGGGCTCCCTTCGGGGTCAGGCCCTACATTTTGCAGTTAAATTTTTTGACTTTCTATGCCTATCTTTTCAACTTGTTCTACTATTTCATATTTCAAACTTCAAGACTTATTAATTGATTGATTTTTCGAGTGAAGACAGAGAAGAGGGGTTTCGTAAAACTCTATAATATCTGTTATTCACTATTAGGAGAAAAAAAAAACAAAAACTACTGATAATCAAGTTACGGCCTGTCTAATTACCAAAACCAACAAAATAATGAGAAAAAAGAGCAGCACATGTCATAAACAAACAGCCAATATGTGCATATCTAATTGCCATAAACAGTAGGAAAAAACAGGACCTTAACTATTCGACTTATACAGGAGGACCTCCCCCATCAATCTACTTAAATTCTATCACTGAATTTTCTTCACATCCTTGAGAGATTTCTCCAACCGTGTGAAAACCGGAGAAAACCTGTGATGGTGGATGAGTGAGACCAAAACATATGTATTTGCAGCTAAGAATAGAATGCTTGCCATCCACAGCTGAAGAAAGACATTCTTTCCCTTGAACTCGAGCATATAACCCCACAGCAACCAATGAAGCTGACCACCTACCCAAAATGTTATGCAAGATAGGCCTTTCCACTTAAGCTTCATATTGCTCCAAGCGAGTGCCAGAGGCAGGAGACAAAAGAACCACACAAAATATTGCGCAGTCATTACCTGTCCACGATGGGGAAGACAATGTTAGGTTCCCTCACTAATGTAATATTTTGTCAGAAGCCACTTAACAGTACTGAAATGAAGCAGAGTTTTTCATTGAGTATATAGTCACAAAGAACCCAACCTTGAAAATTCCATGGAGCACGGCCCAAGTAAAATTTTGATACTTAATATTTCATTTACTTAAGCCGGAACTTTATAGAAGAAAAATAAGTAACAAAGAAAAATACCTTGTTGAATGCCACAAATGCCACCGTCTGCACTAAGCAGCAGAATGGAAGGTCTTGTGCAAAACTCAAAATAAGGACAAGCTGAACTATCACCTGAGGCAAAAATGAGATGAGCTTCTCCAATACTGAGAGTTGACGATGGTACTGAAGGTAGATGTGATAGAAATAAATAGAAAAATTGTGCCTTGGATCAGTACGGGTAAGATGATACAGCAGTGCCTCGTACAGGAAATCCCAACCATATAGATGATAGAATAAACCAGTAAAAAGGAAGAATACTGCCCCAGATATCAAGGAAAAAAGTATTCTCTCTCGTGTTAATGCACTTTTCAAAATAAGCCATGGACAAAGGCGAGCAAGTCCTGTAATGGAACTGCTTTGAGGTGGTTCTTGTTGACAATCCCAATATTGCAGCCTAGGCTTCCGACCAGTACCAAACACATGTGGATCAAGAATCAGAAGAATAGGGAGTGCATAGATAATGGGGTAAATTCTAAAGTGGACAACGAGCCCATACCAAAATGCAGCTTGTAACACACGTCCTGTTAGGAAGAGAAATCATAGAGTTAGACACTTCACACATGGGTAGAAGGCATAACAAACATTGTTAATTTGAGTGCCACTACTTAGAGTGGAATGCTATACCCACTAGGATTTCCATAGAAGGATAATACTCACTAAATGCAAAAGGAATTTGTTTTGTTAATAGGAAGAACATGGCAAATATAGAAATTATAATTTCATTATTTATAAAATAAAACTTCAAAGACACTGCCATGGTTGTAGATGTCTAGCATGGTGACCTCAAAATAAAACAAACGCAGAGAGGATCAGATGTCGTCCATCATTACAGAAAATGCAAAGTAAGGAGTGTATTGTTAGTTTTTTACATAACACAACAGAGAGCTCTCACTAGATAAAAAGAAACTTAAACAATCTTTGTAGCCCTTCACTAAATGCAGTTCCATAAAAAGCATTAAACTTCATCCAAATTACTTCACCAAAAAAAAAATTTATCCAAATTTTAGGACAATCCGAAAATATGATTCATTTCTTAATGAATAGAAACAAGTAGGAAGTAGCTTAAGTAGTGTAAATGAGGCTTGTGTGTGTCCAATGTAGTAGTAGCAGTAGTGATTTTCTGGGATGCGTTTAATACCCAACAAAAACATAATACAAAGAAAGAAACTTACACCGTTCATGAGGCAAATGAAGACCCAAAGAACCAAAGCACAAACAATTGGCTCACAGTTCCCACGAGTCCCAATGGTAAAGGTGAACGGATTGAAGAGCCAAACGATCACAGAAAGAGTAGATAAATTCTCAGGCACCCCACGAAGCTTCAATATGGTACGTATAAACAAACCCACAAGCAAATCTACAAAATTGGAATCATACAAAAGCATACGTTACATTGCTACTGGAATTTACGCACCAAAAAGAAACTAGCTTGACACTGAAGCAAAAACTGGTGTACCTGCAGCTGAGAAGATGAATTTGCCCCAGGAGCGATGAAAAATGGAATTGGGTATGAGCAGAAACGCGAGCAGAGGAGAGTACCTGTAAGTGGATCGTTGAAATGGGGATTTACCAGAAGCCATTAGAGAAGCTGCGTCGGAGAAGACCATGTAATCGATATCTGTATACCGAACCTCCATGTGGGTATCCTGCCACTCTCCGTAGACGATCAGAACCACCCTCAGGATCGCGGAGACCAGGAGGAGTGTACGGAAGCTTACGGACGCCATTGGTTTGGACGAAACAGAGATCGGAGAGAAAGGGGGGAGGTCGGAGTCGTTTAGATTGGTAGTTATGGTATAAATTATTTGACTGAGGGTATATTGGATAAATTTCTCTAAAAGTTCATATTTTGACCAGTTATATAAATTTTGCGGGTATTTTGGACATAACGTATTAGTAAGAGCCAATAATAACGAGGCAAAGTTGTTGGACCACCATATAACAGTAGTTCCTCACCTACCAAATTCCATTTTCTCCAAAATCTCATCCCCTCTTCCATTATTACTTCCACTACCAGTCTCCACCACCAAAGCCCAACTGAGAGCTTCTCAGCTTCAGAAAACGAAAATGGCTTTCTCAATGTTATCAACTCCAGCCCATCTCTACCTACCCAAAAAGCTCACTTTCCCAATCCGATGTTCCTCGGCCTCACCAGTACCGTCCGTTTCGACCCAGTTCGATTTGAAAACTTACTGGACGACACTGATCGCGGACATCAATCAGAAGCTGAACGACGCGATCCCGGTTCGGTACCCGGAGCAGATCTACGAAGCCATGCGATACTCGGTGCTCGCCGACGGCGCCAAGCGGGCCTCGCCGGTCATGTGCGTCGCCGCCTGTGAGCTCTTCGGCGGCAACCGCCTCGCCGCCTTTCCCACCGCCTGTGCCCTAGAAATGGTTCGTTCTTTCTCTTTTCGCTTTATTCAGCTTCGGATGCATTTTCTTAAATAGAAATTAATTATACTGAATTTGAATGAATATTCTTGCATCACTTGGATTCTTGCTTTGTTTGGGTTCCTAGAAAATTTTAATTAGTTTTAAGCTTTTTGAAGAATATCCCATGTGAAATCTTTGCTTCAAAACCCTGTTTGGGTTTTGTTTATTAGCCTGCTTTTTTAATGCATTTGCCTGGAAATCTTGATAAAGGGAGGTGCTTTCTTTTTCTTTGAATGACATAGACACTTTGACAGGTACATGCAGCTTCACTCATACACGATGACCTTCCCTGCATGGATGACGACCCTAAACGCAGAGGCCAGCCCTCAAACCACACAATCTACGGCGACGACATCGCAATTCTCGCCGGGGACGCTCTTTTCCCCTTGGGTTTCCAGCACATTGTGTCAAACACGCCCTCCAACCTCGTCCCCGAGCCTTTCCTTTTACGTGTGATCACGGAGATTGCCCGGACTGTTGGGTCCACCGGCATGGCCGCGGGGCAGTTCCTGGACCTCGAGGGCGGGCCCAACGCGATCGAATTCGTGCAGGAAAAGAAGTTCGGGGAAATGGGTGAGTGCTCTGCCGTCTGTGGAGGGCTGCTGGCTGGTGCTGAAGACGATGAGATTGATAGACTGAGGAGGTATGGGAGAGCTGTTGGGGTTTTGTATCAAGTGGTTGATGACATTTTGGAAGAGAAGATGAATGGTGGGGATGAGAGTGAGAGTGAGAAGAAGGAGAAGGGGAAGAGCTATGTGAGAGTGTATGGGATTGAAAAGGCCATGGAGGTGGCAGAGCAGCTTAGAACCCAAGCTAAGCAGGAATTAGATGGGTTTGAGAAGTATGGTGAGAGTGTGGTTCCACTTTATAGCTTTGTGGATTATGCTGTTGATAGAGGTTTTACTGTTACTGAATAGTGATTCAAATTAATGATATATACAAGGCATTACCTTGATATGATTTTGTGCTTTGTGTCTACTTGTATAACCTCTTTTACATTGTGGATCAATCGATTCAATCTTGCATTAGCATTCTTTTCCAAATAGCATTCTTTTCCAAATAGCATTCTTTTCCAAATAGCATTCTAGCAAGTAGTGACTACATGTACATAGTATTGTTTATTACATCTCTTATCCAGACTTACATGTTAATCATGTGATCCATCTGTTTTGTGAACTTCCCTCACAACCTGCATCTCACAGTCTGCCTGTAGATCCCATTATATAATTTAAACCTTAAACCAATAAAACCCTTAAAACATTATTAAACACTATAAAATCATGCATGCCATCGTCATTAACTTATGCATGAGTTTCACTAATTTATGATCATTCGATACGCATATGTACCTGAATGACACGCTTTTTAAAAGAAGATGGCATGCATACTTTTGGCATTTTCATTTTCTTTATATCTTGTTAGAATTCACCATATTTTATCAAAATGAAAAATTTTGCATATAGTCAGTTTTATTGTATTTTAATTTATTTTTTGGTTTCACTTATTCATCCACCCCTTGAAATTTCCTCTCCATCTGGTTAGAAAAGCAAATGCAATATTTGAGCAGTAATCATTCATAATTACTGTAAGTTACACAAATAATAAGGCATAGATAGTCCAAAGCAAACTTCGACAATAATAAAATACGTAAGAATTGTACATGAAATTAAGAAATTGGTGGAAATTAAAAAGGAAATTTGCCGATACAGAATGGACATTGATGATGTCCCATTAAATATATGTATGTTAATAGATAATACAATTATATTATTTTTACCATACTTTTATACTGTATTCTTTATACCATCTTATTAGAATGTTTGCAACAAGATCAATTATTCAATGTAATTCATCTCCTGCTCTTCCAACTGTCATTGATCATCTAATTTATCTCTAGCTCTCTCTAGCTCTTATTGCATGTCGTTGATTAATTCTCTTCTTTCTAAGCTTGCTCTTAAAGATTGTTATTCTCATTGCATTTAATTCGTAACATAGAAGTTTACCATCTTCAAAGCAAACCAACCAAGATACAACCACAGTCATCTTGAAACGAAGAAAACTCTATATTAGTACATGTCCACAAATTAAGACGCTCTAAACTCTGTAGAGCGAAGAAGACCCTACGTTTGTTGTGTTAAAAAAAGAATATGAGGTTAAACTGTTGGAATAATTAGATAATTTATTACTTTAAGCATTCAAGAGCACTCAAATTTTAAGGATAGGATTTACTAATAAATTGTGTAATAATAAAAACAATTTCCACACGTGTCTAGCGCATGCTTTAATGGAAATGTCAAGTGCTCCATGTAGGTATCAATTAGTCAACAACTATAGCTACACGTGTAGTTATAGTTCCCAATAGATATTTTTCTTTTATTTTCTATTTTAACTTTAATATTTGTGGAATTGATTAAGATTTTTTATTATGAGTTTAAATATATCTGAGGGGTTTTATTTGTTTAAGATTTTAAATTAGCAATTGCAGGTCTCACCTTTGTGAGAGATCAAAGATATAATTAATAAATATTATATACGTAGAATTATCTAATAATTGTTGTCACAAAACAATTTAAGCATCATTATATCACACATATTTTGGTGGGAAAATGTAGTTCCTCTAACATTTACTTCTCGGAATGTAAAGTCAGCACTAGTAGTGAGTTAAGTAGCTTATTGAAAATCTTGGCCCAAAAAAAAAAAAGTAGCTTATTGAAAAATGTTAATCCTACGACAGTAAAAATGGCGTCGTTTACCAAGATAGAGGGGTTGCACTGTGGGCTTTCGGAGCCGTTCTGGGCTTATGGTATAGCAAAAATCCAAAAGTAAAACCCAGCATTATTGCCTCGCGTGGATCGTTGATCTAATCTAACACCGTTCGTTGGAATGGCGTCAGATGCCAACTTGCAGTTGCTGCAACGTTGTCGATAACCAGATCCCTCAAGTCCATAAACATTCACGAAGAAGAAGAAGACGACGCCGAGAAAAATGGCGGGGACGACGAGCGAAAGCAGCAGTATCGCAACAGAGGAGAGCCTGGATCAGCTGCCCGCGGCTCTACTGGGCTCGATCCTGACGAAGCTCGACGTGGCCTCCATCTGCTCCGTCGCCTCCACCTGCACCGCCTTCAAGGCCTGCGCTTCTCACATGCTTTCCTTCATCCCCTCCTTCCACCTCCTCGTCCGTAATTTCATTTTTCAATTTTCAATTTTGCTTTTCAAACAAAAAAATAATAATTTGTTTGTTTCTGAAAATTGTTTGCTTTTTGGTTTCAGGAAATTGCACCTTCCATGGAGTTGCTGAGGCCTCTGTTGCAGCCAAACCCGTGGCTGCGGAGCATGAAGGTGAACTGTGGCCGGCTCGATGATTCTGCCATCCAAATACTCCTTCAGCCTTCGCTGCACGAGCTTTGCATGCTCAATTGCGCCGATTTTAGCGGCAGACTGCTCTCGGAGATCGGAGGCCGTTGCAAGGATCTAAGGTTGGTTTTGCTTCTTCTGCTGCTGCTGTAATGAATTACTGACTGATTTATGGTTGTGCAAAAAGGTGAAACATTCTGTTGTTATTGGCTTCTTCTGGGTCATATAATTGCCTTCAGGTCTCTCTGCTTGGGGTCATTGGCCGAAAAAAGAGGGCGGGCAATTCATATTTCTGAGTTGGAGGAGTTGCTCAGTGGTTGCACTCACTTAGAAGTAAGGCTCAATTGAATGAATGATGATAAACCAAATGTTTAATAACGCGGATTTAATTTAAATAACTTGGCATTGGTTGGTTGTTTTGGTAACCCACTGAATGAAAGGTGAAGTTTAAATCTTTCTATTTAAGAAAAAAAAAGCTAAGAGGGTAAGTTTATCTTCAAGATTCAGTTTTTGGAAAAGTCTAATGGGGTTGTCAAAATGTTTGAGTTTGTTAATATGGTTAGGTTCCTCCTTAGTCATCTAGAACCAATGAGGTAACAATCTTGCGTGCATCTTAATATTATATGCTTAATATATGTTTTCTTAATTACAATGTACCTGTGTAGCATATTTGTGGGATCTCATAAATTTTCGATGTGTTTCATCTGATGTGTTTTGTGATAATTTTGGTAGGCACTGATCCTGATGTTTGATGTCTCATTTTCTCTTCATCATGACTTTGCTCGAGTTTGGGCTTTGGCTTCAGAGAAACTCACTTCTCTCGAGATTGGCTACATTTCTGCAGAAATGGTGACTGAACTACTTGGCCCAAATTTTGGATTCCATCAGTCACCAAATCAAATTCAACCTTCTGTATTGCCAAACATTCATAAGTTGTGCCTTTCGGTTGACTATATAACTGATGCTATGGTTGGAACAATTTCTAGAGGTCTTATGTCGCTGACCCATTTGGATCTTCGAGATGCACCCCTTGCTGAACCAAGATCGACGCTTGACCTTACAAACTCCGGTCTTCAACAGATTAATCAACATGGGAAATTGAAGCATCTCTCATTAGTCCGGAGCCAGGAGTTCCTCTTCACCTATTTTAAAAGAGTAAATGATCTTGGGCTCCTCTTATTGGCTGACAAGTGCGAAAACATGGAAAGCATATTTCTTGGTGGCTTCTGTCGTGTTACTGACACAGGTTTCAAAACGATCTTGCATTCTTGCTCCAAATTATACAAGCTTAGGGTGTCTCATGGGACTCAGTTAACCGATCTGGTTTTTCATGACATTTCTGCAACTTCCCTTTCTTTAACACACGTCAGCTTGAGACAGTGTACTCTTTTAACCAACCATGCAGTCACTAGTTTGGCTTCTAACAAGGATCTGAAGGTTCTTGATTTGAGAGATTGCAGAAACCTTGGGGATGAAGCCCTCCAATCCATAAGCATTCTTCCTAAATTGAAGACTTTATTATTGGATGGGTCTGATATAACCGATGTGGGATTATCATATCTAAGACCAAGGGTTATAAGTTCACTGATTTCATTGTCTCTTAGAGGGTGCAAGAAACTTACTGATAAATGCATCTCTGCTCTATTTGGGGGCTCTTCTAAAATGGAGTTGCAAGAACTGGACCTATCAAATCTTCCTAATCTCTCTGACAATGGAGTTTTATTACTGGCAAAAAACAGGATTCCACTATTTGAACTACGAATGCGACAATGCCCACTCATAGGTGACACTTCAGTAATGGCATTAGCCTCAATGCAGGTTGATGAGGAGAGGTGGCATGGTAACAGCTTGCGGCTCTTGGATCTATTTAATTGTGGTGGCATTACTCAGCTTTCATTCCGGTGGTTGAAGAAGCCATATTTTCCAAGGCTGAGATGGCTGGGAGTTACGGGTAGTGTAAATAGAGACATGGTAGATGCTCTAGCCCGGAGTAGACCTTTCTTGCACGTGTCGTGCCATGGTGAGGAGCTGGGAGCTGAGCAATGGGATAGCGCGGATGATTTCTACATGCATGACTATGATGAGATGGATGAGCTTGAACGGTGGCTTCTAGAAGGTGAGTATGAGAGTGGCGATGAAGATATGGTGGATGCAGAAAATAATGCAGCAGTAATTGAGTAATCTGCCACATAGATTCTTATGTGTATGTATGCAGTATGCTTGTGAGTTTATTGTTTATATGGTTATGTAAAAATTCAATTGTACTATACTACTATGGACTGCTGGTTAGAGGTCAGCAAGTTGGCCGGGGTGTATGATTTTACTTCAAATCTGTTATCTGTACTTTGTAATACCTGTAATTATTTTGGATAGGTTGGAAACTGTATTGCACAGAAGATTTTAATTAAATTTGTTTCACAGTTTCACTTATGGCCAATGGTCTAGAATATTCTTGGTTTTTCTTTGTGGACTCTTCTCAAAAGGTATATCCCAAAGAGCTCAGGTTTGATACCTCTGGTGGGTAGCCGCTGAAAGTGACACTGTCTAGCTTTTCACATGTTGATGATCATGGCTAGAATAAAACTGATTGATCTGCTAGGTTTAGACATCACTTCCCTTCACGCTTTTTTTCTTTTTTTGGTACAATATCTTAAAAAAAGCAGTAATGTTCTCCTTTTTTGGGTCCATAAAAACAAAGGCACTAATACAGCTATTAGCTAATGCTTGAGTTCACATATCAAATTTTTGGATTCCAAATGAACTTGTGCCAAAGGAACAACACTAGAGTAGTAGACTATTCAAGGCATAACATAGGCCATATTCATGAGTCATGACTGTCTCCCTCTACTGGGCTTAAGCCCAACAAATTCACTTCGACTGCCATGATTCTCTCTAATTTGAATATAGAGAGATGAAAAACAAGTAAATAAAGAGTAGTGCGTCTATGGATATGCCGGCATATTCTCCTTTTTCTTAGCTGAATATGTCGGCACAATTCCACTTCTTGTTTTTTCCTTTCTGTAATGAAGGTAAATAATTAAATTTTGAAGATTTTTTGTCTCAAAATATTACCAAATTGAAGTTATGAAATTTTGTTAAAAGTTTTTATTGTTTTAGTCAAAATTCTTTTGAAATTTACATTGCCCATAATTAAATTTTGAAGATTTTTTGTCTCAAAATATTACCAAATTGAAGTTATGAAATTTTGTTAAAAATTTTTATTGTTTTAGTCAAAATTCTTTTGAAATTTCTATATTTTTTAACTACTGAAATTTTAAAATTTAATGGGATTAGATTAATTACCTACTAAAAAGTCTACAGGCCCTTGAGAGTTGAGCCTAACCTTTCTCAAAAAAATTGAAGGTTTAAGAAAAAATTGCCCATTTTGGGCTCCATCAACCAGATCTAGTGTGGCTTAAAATGGCAAGTTCTAGGATATATATATACAAGTCAATATTACTGGTCAAACAAATAAATGAGGATGGAATGAGTCTTTTATTACATGTGATCATGCATGGCTCATCATTATACAAGTAAAAAAGATTCCCACTTTCCAAACCGATAATCTTTCCCTTAATCATCTTTTTGCATTTTGATTTCTAATCCCACAATACTAATTGTCTCGTTTTCTACTCCATTCTTTCCTCATTTTTCTCTCTCTTATTTGTTATTTTCACCTATGATCATGCAAAGAATAATTTAGAGCTCAATTTTTGTTTGATTGGAATTTAGAGCTCGAAATTGAAGATTTCCACATCCAAAAGGACCAACACTAAAGAAATATATACAGTCAACTATATTAGTGTGAACCACCGTTTAATTTAATAGATAACACTTAATTTTTCTTTATATAGTAAATTTTGAATCTAAATCTTATATAACTAGATATTAGTAGATCACATAGCACAATTGCACAATTGGTCATCGATTATATATAAATAAAATGATATTAAAGTATTCGCTCTTTAAATAATGTGACGGATAACATTGACATATTATTACTAATATAAAAAAGAAAAAAAAAAGTCTAACGTAAGTTGAAATATAATCAAGAAATAAAACGCTGCCGGATCATAATTTTTCTAAGAATTCTTTTAAAATGACTACCCTATTATTAACCTACTAGTTAGACTATTCTACATTTCTACGATCTTCATCTCCTCGTACGTTAGCGAGTGCAGATGGCCCTTTTGTCTTCTTGTTCTTTGTCCACCTTCCTTAATGATATATATATATATATTTCAAATCTTAAAATTAGCTAATATTAATATTATTAGCATTCCTAATTCTAATTAATCTCTTGCACTTCAAATTAAATATCTTTAATATTTCTCTAATGAGGTGATGGAAGATAGAATGAAAACATAGGAAAGGTGGTGGAAGGGTTTAGTACTGCAAAGAAGCAATATGTCCTCATTCAATGAATATTGAAAATGTTGTCCAAGTTCACTGAATATGCCAACCCTTTAATTTGTGTAACTTAATTCATTAAGATTTAAGGTGGTCATTAACTAATCCGATATATGCTCTCTCTTTTTTGTGGTCAAGGTCCGATATATGCTCTTTGTTCTGTTTTTTGTTTTTTTCCTGGAGAAAAGGCTTGCTTGCTGGCTTGGTGTTCGATATATATATATGTCTCACAAATCATTAATTCAAAGTGAGGATCACCATGATTATTTGGGAGATTATTTTGGAATGGAAATTAATTAATGTTCTTTTGATTATCGGAATGCAAATACTTTCACCATTAAACCACTAGAAAATTACTTAAAACAAAGTAAAAAATCAATAAAATTAAGAATATAAAAGACCCAAAACATATATAGAACACTACTACTCTCACTCACTCTCACTTTACTCCAAAATCAATGTACTCTCACTTTTAGAGGAAATTACAAAAATAATTCACTTATTATTCGTTATGTCTCATTTTAGTACACAACTTTTTTTAAGTTATATATTGGTCTAGTAATTGTCTCTTTGTTCTATTTTGATCCAAAAATGGACAATTTTGTCCCTTAAAGTCAACTTATTGGTACAAAATTATGGGGCAAAAATTGTCCAATTTTGCCTGATTGGGACCAAAATAGAACTTTTAGATAATTCGTAAACCAATATAGCACTTAAAAAAATTTGTAGATTAAAACGAGACTTAGTAAATAATAAGTAGGCTATTTATGTAATTAACTCCTCACTTTTAAAACACTCACAAAAGAAGTGCAAATAGCTTATATCGAAGTAGGGGTAGAATTGTCCAAAATAAATCAATTCCCACTTGAAGCCTATAGGTGCCAAGTATATAGTTGCTCTCTTATTTTATGGTATATATGTAGAATTTTTTTTTTTGGCCAATATATTTGTAATTTATTCTTTGCTTAATTTCTGATCGCGGAAGCTCCTCCAATCCCTTTTTTCAAAACTCTCGTTTGGCAAGAGCATATAAAATAAATTGTTGGAATTATTGGATTAAATTACAACAAAGGCGCCACAATGTCGTCATTAAGTTTCTTCAAATGATGACATCCTCTCCTTAGAGGAACTCTTCTCTATATGCATGTCTATTATATATTTATTTTCAAAAAATAAAAATAAATAAAAAAGTTTGTCCACTAATCACTATATAATACATGGATATGATAATATGATGATTCAATGGGCCATTTAGTCAGGCTGTCAGGTTTGTATTATGGCTACTTTAATATTATCTGTCCTCTTGGCCAAAAATAATCTTATCTGTCCACCTTGATATGTTTACATTAGACACCTACTCCCCAAGAACATTTTGGACCCACCCCAACATTAATTTCTATGCTGCCTGCCTTCTCAGTCCTGACTCACGTTTGGTATTCATCATCATATTCATGTACTATGCATTTCTCTCTCCCTCACCCACCAATGATCCACCTCCATATCCGGACCCACAAATCAAATTTCCCATTTTGACCTTCTGATCATCAACTAATATAAAATAAATAAGTTTCATTTTGTTTTTCAAATTACTATACTTATATAACTGAGGTAATTTCATCAATGTGCTCGGTAAATTGATATAAATAATAAGCACGTAACTACTATTTATTCTTAATAAAAATCTTTGATAATGTGCATTTGACTTTGTGTAAATAGAATTTTGGATAAAAAGTGAGCAAATTGACAAACACCAAATAAATACAATATTTGAGGAGTAAACTCATATAAAACAATATTACGAAGAACAAAATGACATTTATTGCTTTAAATAAATTCAAATTCATTAGAAATTTATAGTCTTAATTAATTAATTAACAGACAAACACCAAACAAGATAATAAAAACAGTACAAAGTGCTGAGGATTGGATAAGATTTTATAGTGTTTTCCAATAAACATGGGTTGAGTGTTGGACTTTGGACTCGCAAGTCCCGCACAATTACTTGCTCACGTCACGCCTTCCTCTATTTCAGCGTCGACCACTCGCCGCTTCGCTGGCAGCGCGCGCTCAATGCTCATCCTTTCCTTTCTTGCTGTGCGCCCCTTCATCGCCTCCAAGGGTCACTTTGCCACCTCACCCAATCCCGCTCCATCTACGTGTCATCCACGTCATCGTTTAAGATTAGCTTCCATGCCACCTCTGGCGGCTTATTTCACCGCAGATGCGAATCCCCTGTTCGCTCCCCCAGGTCAACAGCTTCTTCGTCCCCCTTTCCGCGCGCCACGTGGTCGTACGAACGTAGCCGCGTTTCCTCATCCCACCACGTGATTCTTAATTAATACAAATTTAATTTCCATTAGATCGTTTCTTAATCATAATTGGGTGAGATAATGTTTTTAATTAACTATTTCCTTGCAACGGTTACTTAGAAAATGACTCTGAAATGATCAACATGCTTGGCCTTTAAATAACAGACAAATAATCAACTACGACAACGAATTTTGTTGTTATTTATTGGAGTTAGTGTTTTATATTTCAAAACAAAGCCACGATTTGCATGTTTAACTTATGGGCTGTGAATTATCAACTTGTATTTTACAAGAACTAGGTTTTAAGCTTTCACTCTTTAACATGGTCTTGTACTACAATGGCATTTGTGTCTTTTCATAAACAATAATACACTACACTTGGAAAAATTATTAGTATAACTTATATACTGCTACGTGGTGTAATCAATCCAATGTATAAGAACATTATTAGACAATATGTTTATATTTGTAGGGTATAGTATTAATAACGTCTACTTATATTATCATATAGATGTTGGTTATACCACGTTTAATCAATTTTTCAGGAGTAAATTCATTATTTCACTTTTAATACATGTTCATAAAAGTTAAATCACTTTATACATGTGACATTTTTTTAATGAAAAATGTGATTGGACTAACATAAGGGTCAAATTAGCTTCAAAATAAATTTCAAGGGGTACATTGATACTATTCTTGATACGCCATCTTGAATTAACACATAAATCAAAATATAAGTATTTTATGAAACATTGTTTTTTTGAGAAAGATATTGTCTTTGACGGACTCTCCCATTATCGCATACTAAGCATATTATTTTAAGTAAGATCACATATCATATAATATATAGGACACATAAAATAGCTACATGCTGTGTCTTCGTTAATGATAATTTTTTACTTGGTGAAAACTGAATGACATGTGTGCTAAGTTGCTAACACATTATTTCATGAGCAAATTTTATGAATCTAGCACCATTAATTATTTGGATAAATGATACTTTCATTACGAAGATGATCCGGTGGCCAATGTTAAGCCAAGTGGCAGAATGATCCCAAAAGCATGAGGGTGCCTCAGATTCCTTCCATAAAGTGTATGTCATGCATGGTATGGTATCCAAGTATCCAAACATTATAAAAATCCACCCTAAGCTTATTTTACTTTTCATCTGTAATCATATATATAACAACAACAAAGGACGCATAATTGAATTGTCACAATTACCCTCTTATCAACTCATGTACTTGTGTTCATTCTCGACCTCAAAAGCCTGCATCAACAACTGAGCAAACAAACAGAGATATCTCTCAACTTCAAAGCCCCTTTTACCTTTATTCCTCTTCCCCTCACGTTTTTCTTATGAATCCAAACCAACTGCTTTCTCACCAAAGCATCAAAATACTTTATTCCTCTTCCCCTCACGTTTTTCTTATGAACCCAAACCAACTGCTTTCTCACCAAAGCATCAAAATCGTCGCAATAAATTCGTGCTATACTTTTTTTTTTTCTTGGTCATCAAGATACCATTGAAGCCAAAATTACACTACCCTCACATGCATTAATGGTATATGTTTGGTGGTCCACTCCTCCAAGCAACTAGGAGTCAAATGTTGGCCCTATCTTTGATGGGGTCGGTGGTGTTGCCACATAGCTTGTTGATCATGTAAGGGACCAACATGGAATAAATAAATGAAGGTGGGGTAGCATAGTCTTTTGAGTGTGAGCTTATCCAAACTGGTGGGGGTGCAGAATATGCTACTTTGTGTCTGCTTTTGGTAATTGTGAGAATGTGATTATGTGAGTGGAGGAGGATGGAATTCAGACGGTCTCATAGCCTCATAGGCCAGGGGAAAGGTGGCTTTGGCGTCACGGATTCACAAGGATTTATTAAGAAAAAACAAATATTCCATAATTAATTAAGTGATGTATTCAATTATGATTTTTCATTTTGCCGTTTGGAAAAAAGGAAAAAATTAGGATTTTTCATATAATTTATGGAAATTTAAGTGTATAGTTTTATGTAGTCTATAAAAATGTGGAGGGTTGTGTATTTTTGAAAGACTTTTGTAGTTTGAGGCATATACCAAAGTTTGTTATTTTTATGAACATTTTTATTAAAGGTCGGGTGTTATGTTTTCTTTTTTAGATTTTCAAGCTTTACCCATTTTCTTTTTAAGGATTTCAAGCATTACGTGAGGAATGGTAACAAATTAAAGTATTTGTCTCAATATAAATTGTTAGATGTTTATTTGTGTAGATTCTTTAACTATATTACAAATATTATTTCATCAAATTTTAATAACATGAAACAAAATGAAAGATACATTACTTAATTAGAGGTGTCAAATAAGATGGACACACACGAGCACGGTAGAAACATGACACAATTGAATCGGGTACATCATGGTATAAGCACAATACATACAAATAAATGGTTCGAGAGTTGATTCGTTTAAGGCATGACATTAGCATGAATGGCCCATGAGCCATACCAAGTTTAGGTCTTAACTATATTGGCCGACGCTTAACACAAGCACGATACAAAAGCAAAATGCAATCCTATTTGAAACCTCTAGAATTTATTTTTGGACCTCTACACTTAAGTATGCAAAAGCAATGCCACAAACTAACAAATTGTGTTTATTTGTATTCTACACTCTATGACTAAAAAGTATGTTAATTGTGCTTTATTTCAATAAAAAATAATAATTTCTCACTAAAATAAAAGTATAGGGTGTGAAGGCTCAGCACAACCGATGGAGTGCCACACCACCGAATATGTCCTCACATCACTAAAATAAAAAAATAAAAAAAAGTGAAATTACAAGACAGGGAAGTCTGGGATCAGCATGGTAGAGATGTAAAATCCACCTCGGCATGATTCAATGCCAATGGTGCGCACAACGCCGTTAAACATTCCACGAACCCAGAGAATAGAGATTGAGCCTCTTCCCTTCTCTCACTGTCATATATAACAAAATTCTTATTTTCCCTTCTAATTTTTTCCATTATTTTATTTTATTTTATTTTTCACCTTCAGTTTCTCTCTCTCTCTCTCTCTCTCTCTTTCTCACTCTCCAATTCTCAAATCCACCGCGTCTCCATATAAACCCAGCTCTGCTCCTCGTCGTTTCACGTAAAAGCAACACCACCAAACGATCCCCCTCACTTTCTCTCTCGCATTTTCTTTCTCCTCCGCACGTCGTTTTTTTCAATGGTGATGGAGGACAACGAGAGCAGCGGGAGTAGAGTGCACGACACGTCGTCTACTCCGGCTCAGTCTCGGCAACAGCGGCAGAAGCTCGAGGTCTACAATGAGGTTCTTCGCCGCCTCAAGGATTCGAGCAACGACGAGTCTCTTCAACCTGGCTTCGACGATGAGCTTTGGTCTCACTTCAATCGCCTCCCCACTCGGTACCTTTACTTTTTTCATCTTTACTCGTTTTTTTATTTATTTGTTCAATTTGTAGTGTATATATATATATATATGTGTGCATGTATGAGGTTTTGGTTGATCTTGAATCTGTTGTTTGAATATTAGCTTTTGAATCTATTGGATATGAAATTCTTTTTTGTTTTCTTTGGATTTGTGCTTGTTGGGGTGTGTGTTTGTTTGGTAGTGATCTCGTGCTTCACGTTATGGCGGGCATAATTAGTTTCTTTTGAGCCAAACAGAGTAGAGGGAGCAGATTTAACAATCCTCTAATAATGCAGATTTAACAATCCTCAAACACATTATTCTACTTATATTTGAAATATAGAGTTCTAATTTGACTGGATCAGTTTTTTGTGGCTCACTTTTTCACACAAGCAGACATGCACGCTTTAAATTTTTTATTGTTTAAGTATTCGAGTTTATATACTACTTTCTGGAATGATTTTCGATGAGTTGAGCCATTTTGTTGTGTGCGCGCATTTGCAGGTATGCATTGGATGTGAATGTGGAGAGGGCAGAAGATGTTCTTATGCACAAAAGATTACTGCATTTGGCTCATGATCCTGCTCATAGACCTGCGATTGAAGTCCGGCTTGTACAGGTTAGTTGATCAATTATTTGATCTACTTCATATCAGACTAAGCGATGTTTCCGATATAGAAGATTTTTTGGTCATTACATTTCTTGATGCATGTACGCTAGCTGTTTGCTCTTGTCATTTTCTGTGGCTGGTGTATCGTTATTGTTACCGAGGATTTCGTGTAATCCTCTCTTGATTAAGTTTAGAAATTGGATTTGGATCAGGCCCTACATGCCATTACCTAACGTATTAGATCAAAATAGTTTCTCATCATGTCACATTCAAAGATTTTAGAATTGTGTTAAGGATCCTATGTGGTATAGCTTGTTCCATGACCTAAAATATTTAATCAAAATCCATGAATCTTGGTTTCATAATATTGCCCTTGAATAAGATGAGATCTGTTAATTGCACTCCCTTTAGCCCAATCATATTTTCAAGAGTCAAGACCGGTCAGATTAGCTATGCTAGTAGCTCCCATTTTCAACCAGGTTGGTGCTTGTGAAGTTTTTTTTATATGAGCTCACAACTCTAGTAGCTCTATTTACCACACCACACGCAGTAGGAGTTTCACCTTTTGTGATATGTGATCTTTTCATTTATCTTAGAATTACCTGCTTTCCTTACCTGCTGTGTGGTGCCACCCCTGAAAGTATAGGATTTTAATAATATGACCTCAGTGAATAGTTTTTAAGTCCCCATTCAAGTAAAGTCCTACATCTCATCTTCTGCTGGACTTTTACCCTCATGAATTTTTCCCTTCTTTTTAGTTCCTTGTATAATTAATTGTATAGCTTTTTATTCCCTATTCATCATTCCTAAACTTTGTCGCATGTTCTCATGCATTCTGGGAATCACAATATTATGTAGGTTCAGCCCATCTCAGATGGGAATTCAGCTGATTCTATCCCTTCAGATTCTCAGGGAATAGATGCTGCCCAAAGTTCGAACTTATCTAGCAGAAAAAGGTACTTATATTTTGTTTCCTAAAATCTAACTTTTCAAATGCAGCTGCCAAATCGTCTGCAAATGAAAGTTGTATATTCTTTTTTCTGTTCATCCTACTGCCTGATTCTTTGTTAAACGTTACTTACAACTCTAGCTGGTTTTCAAATGTCAGTATACATCCACCTCCAGCATTTGGCTCATCTCCGAACCTTGAAGCCCTTGCACTTGAATCAAATAAAATTCATGATCAGGATGATGAACATTCTGTACATGCCAGCACACAGTTGACTCGGTAAATAGCTATTTCTGTCTCTAGGAATATATTTTTACTGTATCTCTCTTTTTGAAAGAGTTTCAGTTTAGCTCATGGGTTTTGACTAAAGTATTTTCTCTATCCTATGATTGAGTTAGTTTCAAGTGTATGTAAGGCTCTTGGAATGCATCTTAAGTTAAGTGTGATAATTATTGGAATTATGTATCCTTTATATTGGTTGCTGATAGGCCAATTTGTTGTTGTTAGCCATGGACTTATTTGGTATTGGATTCTATAAATTAATTTTTTGACATGCTTGATGCCCAGCATGATCACAAATCATCCAAATGCTAGCTCCGCTAAATTTATTTGTCTATGCTTAAAACTTTTATTTTCATTTCTCAATAATTGAAACTTTAACTGAACCTAAACATTGGTAACTCAACTGTATTTATATATTGATGATTTCTAATGTCGTGAAGCAAAGTGACTACACTCGCAGCTGATTTGTGATGTTTCTTAATTTGATTGACAATGATGTAGGCCCATGCATGAAATCACTTTCTCAACAGACGACAAGCCAAAGCTACTCAGTCAGGTATTTGGTTGGTCTTTATTTGAAAGCAAAACAATTAATCTTCATAAGATTCCTTGCAATATGTGTGTGTGGACAGATGTGTGCTAAGCTTATGGCAGTACACTTTGAGTTTGCGAACTTTGCAAATTACTAATCTTTACACATAAAATACTCAACTAATTTCATCGTGATGTTGCCTGTACATAAGGTTAATAGTTAATACACACGATGTACATAATTTATATGTGAAGATTATATCTTTCATACATTACAGGTCTATGATCCTTCATGTCATTATTCTCATAATAAATTTTGCAGTTGACTTCCTTGCTTGCGGAGATTGGGCTGAATATCCAAGAAGCACATGCATTTTCCACATTAGATGGTTACTCCTTGGATGTCTTTGTTGTTGAGGGCTGGCCTTACGAGGTACATACCTATATTTTAGATTATTCAATAAAAATGACTGCTAAAAATCCAACATCTTTTGTAAAGCGTGGAATTGATAGAAAGCAAGCCACATTCTCTGCTATTATTTCATATTTTTCAAGTTGGCCTGCTTTCCTTTGCTTGGTTTTTACCGAAACATTTGTTTGCTTAAGATGATAAACATGCTTTTGGCTCAGTCTAGAGTTTTATTGAGGAAGTATTGTAACTTCGGGCTTTTCTAAACTGTCTACAAAAAGCAATTATATTTATTTGCAACAAGAAACTGAGCGACATACTTGGTGTTGAAGCAGGAAACAGTACAGCTTAAGACTGCATTGGAAAAGGAAGTTTTGAAGATTGAGGTGATTATCTGTTACTTATTCATTTTTTCTCTTCAGTTATTGAGTGGGGATGGTAGTGGGCAATGTCCAATTTGTATAATGTTCTTCCTCCCCCCAGGCATCCCACACACTTCATAAACTTTGCTTTGTCAAATTGCAAAGTTATGGGTCAATGGTCTTTGAAATTTTGGGTTTCCGTGCAGACACCATGGCCAAATCATCGGTCCTCATCTTCTGAGCACGATCAAATAGGGATCAAATGTGATTCCAATTATCTTACAATACCCAATGATGGGACTGATGTATGGGAAATTGATCCTAGACAGTTGAAGTTTGGGAACAAAGTTGCGTCTGGGTCCTGTGGCGATTTGTAAGTTGGAAGTATATAATACTGTATTGCTTGTATCTATTTTGCTTTTTAATTTTTTTTTCTCTCCTCGCTAAGCATGCACTGGCTGGGTGGCAGTTGACTGACATTTGGATTTGATCAGATATAAAGGTACATACTGTAGTCAAGAAGTGGCCATTAAAGTCCTCAAGCCTGAGTGTGTAAATTCAGATATGCAGAAAGATTTTGCCCAGGAAGTCTTTATTATGAGGTAATTGACCTCCATGCCCACTATTTTCATTTTGATTGACCTGAGCTATTGCCCTGAAAGTTAATAGCCACAAGAGCAATCTAGGACTTTGTTAGAGAGATATTAAGCTCAAAATGATGCCATAGTGAGTTTTCAAGAACAATAATCTCTGTAATTTTCTTATATGGCCGTTTCTAAAGAAAAACAAGTGACGATAGTGTGGTTTAGGATGCAGTAGAGGAGGTCTCTACTGTTAGGAAACATGAGAAATGTACTCTCACTTAAAATATTAAAAACACTTGGAAGTTATTATATTTGATTCCTCTAGTCAACATTCTTTTTGATGTTTGTGTTTGTTATGTAACATAGTGATTTTTAATTTGTCATCCACTTCAAAGTTTTTCTTGGTTAAAATCTTTTGTAATTTCTTTACAGAATACTATATTCCATCTCCTAGTTTAACAAGCTTTTTTTTGAACTTGTAGGAAAGTTCGACATAAGAATGTTGTACAATTCATTGGTGCATGCACCAAGCCTCCAAGCTTGTGTATTGTAACAGGTGAATTCCAATGATTTTATGATAATATTTTGGTAATTTAAATAAATATTTTAGTTAATGCATTGTTATATAAAATATTTATACTTTTCCTTGGTATCCATTTTTAAGATTTATTTTCGTCTAATTACAGAGTATATGTCTGGTGGAAGTGTGTATGACTACTTGCATAAACAAAAGGGTGTTTTTAAGCTCCCATCCTTGCTCAAGGTAGCAATTGATGTTTCCAAGGGAATGAACTACTTGCACCAGAATAACATAATCCACAGGGATTTAAAAGGTGCCAATCTCTTGATGGATGAAAATGAGGTAAGAGACTCCCTTGATGGTTTTGTTATGTCAATAAAATAATTCTGTCTAATTGAGGTGCCAATACTGAGAGAAACCAATAATGTATCATTTCAAAACCTTGTTGATACATGCTTCACCTTACAGGTTGTTAAGGTCGCTGATTTTGGGGTTGCCAGAGTAAAATCTCAATCTGGAGTAATGACAGCAGAAACTGGGACATATCGTTGGATGGCTCCGGAGGTGTGTACTTCCAGCCTTAAAATTTTTCTGAAAAATATTTTCATGCATACCAGCGTTTAGTTTTATATTGCCTTTGTACTTGTATACAAATACACATTATCTATAGGATAATGTTCTTTTACCGTTTCCGATGGTGCTAGAGTATTAATCAAGCCTGTTGATCAGGTGGAATGATATTTGAATGTTTGGTTCTGATTGATAGTCTAGCTACAAAGCATGCTAGACTGTCTAGAAAGAGAACATTAGCACATGCCTTTGTGTGTGTGTGTGTGTATAAATGAGAGAGAGAGAGAGAGATTTATGATTGCTGACATTGTTCTTTGAATCCCCAGATTGGCATTGTTTTGTTATAATTTTATGTGTCATGCTTAATGACAGACCCATAATTGGCTTCTTGGAATGACATGACAATTAAATAAGTGCTCCATTGGCATATGTGTGGGTAAACCTTGATGATGTGTAATTGACAACCATCATCATCAATGAATTAATCAGCATTTAGGATTTGACTAATCTGGGTCATACCGGATGTTAAGAGGGTTTCCATAGTCTACAGCTCTCTTTGTAGCTCCAAAAGACTTTACCGTCTATGACTTTTTACTATAACATAACATTCTTGTTTCCTTTTTAAGAAGTTTGATCGCAAGTGGCATATAAGGAATGAATTGTCAGCTACCTAATTTCCTGCCATGAATCTGTCTGTTTTCCTATCACATGAATACTGATAGTTGCTTATCTTGTGATTTTCTTACAACAGTTCTTTTGAATTGAAGGTTATAGAACACAAGCCATATGATCATAAGGCTGATGTTTTTAGCTTTGGAGTTGTTTTATGGGAGTTACTGACCGGGAAGGTATTGCTTGTTGATAGCAATTACTTTATCATAGTTGTTTCTTTAAATAGCTCTTATTTTAGATTGTATCTGTTTTAATTGGCAGCTTCCATATGAATACTTGACCCCATTGCAAGCAGCTGTTGGAGTTGTCCAAAAGGTACACATTCCACATATTATTAGTTACTGGCCAAAGACATTCTGCACGTGTTGAGTTAGGATTAGTTTTCATGATAAATCCATTAATCATTGGGATTTGAACCACATATTCTACCTGCTGAGGGAGAAAATTGATGATCGTTGAAGTGATATGTCTATAATTCAAATGATGAATTTCATACAAGTTACATGGTTTTCCAGGGCTTACGGCCGACCATCCCAAAGCACACTCATCCAAAGCTTGCCGAGCTACTTGAGAGATGCTGGCAACAAGATCCCGCATTAAGACCTGACTTCTCAGAAATCATAGAGATGCTGCAGCCATTGGCCAAGGAGGTGAGTTCTGGTTGTGGTGACATGGTATTCCTATCTTGTGTACTATTTGGCCATTGAGAAAAGTCACTGACGTGCGTTTTTTGAACAGGTTAGTGACGAAGGAGAAGAACGACGCAAATCATCGGGAGGATTTCTGTCCGTCCTTAGACGGGGTCATCACTAATCAAGGGCACATAGATGTTTATAACAGGAGCAAGGGAATTACCGTGTGGGGCATTCCACATCTGTTTTTCTCATACCATGTACAGTATTACATCCTCATGATCAACTTCTATCCTCTGTCTGATTTGCTAGGGCCATATTTTTTTTAACCAATCATTGCCTTTTTTTATTTATTTAATTTTTAGCGGTTTTATATGGTAGCACTTAACATGTAAAGGTGATGGTTTGGATGAGCATATTTGTAACTTTGGCAAATATCCTTCGGCTTTACAATGACAATGCTGTCCGTGAATTTTTCTTTGACCAAATTCCTGGCTTTGTACTTTAGTTGTTTTCACTTTTTGATTACTTTAGTGCTAAAGGGAAGAGTTAAAGTTATTAGTAAATTAGCTGTAACTACCAAACCTTTATTAAAGTTGGTGAAAAAACTCTAATCTAATAACTTGATTCAAAGGACATTTTTTAAATACTGTGTAACATGTTTACTTATTAAATAGCTTGTTTACGTTTTTTTAATTTTTTTTTTTCTGTTATTACCATCTCTCTCTCTCTGTGGAGTTGTAAAATGGGCTGGAGCAAACTTGTAATGCCTTGGTGCCCAACTCAGTCCAATTTACAGGTCAATCTCGAAGCAGCCCTCGCCCGTCCAATGTAACGGGGGTAAGTGGTTTATTGGTAATTGGGCTTGGAAGCCCGAAAATTTGTTTTTTACTTAATTAAACATCTGAAGAGAATTTTCACATTGATTCCATGAATGATGATTAATGTTATCTTATGATCCTATCCCATAGATGTTTAGAGCCTTCATTAAATTAAATGTTCTAAGCTCGATAAATTATAAATTTCCAACGTAGAGTCATTAAATTAATTAAAGTATCATAATTTGTCGGTTTTATATTAAATTTTTAACTTTCAATTTTGGGCTTATCATTTAATTTAGGAATAATTATAAATAGGTCCAGTTTTGAAGGGTCATTCGAACTAAAACCTTATAGAAATTTAAATTAAGCTTTAAATCCAATTTTTTAGACTGAGGTCCAAAAAATAGACTTTTTAAAATTTTGACTCATATTATCTCTTAAAATTAAGATAATTAATATGAATTAATTTTAAAAATTATGAAAGATAATATCTGTTCAGACATTTTAATTAAAACATTCAAGATTATCTAGTTTCTTATTTTTTAATTTGAAATAATAAATGATAATATCCGTTTATATTATATAATAAAAAATATATTAACTCATAAAAAATAATCAAACAAGTAAAAGAAATATATATAGGTACATTTCAATTGTACCAATATCTGAGTTGGTGTGTGTGTGTATATATATATATTCGAGCTACTTCGTTTCCTGAGTTTTGAGGGTAAATCTCATCTTTTCACCACATCCTCTCCTAGAGTATAGAATGGGTTCGATAGAGGCGCTATGTTAGGGTTTAGTTCTAGGATTTTGGGCGGAGCCCAAAATCCTAGAGCTAAACCATAACATAAA
>QANT01007435.1:0-10179 GCA_003254885.1 Purshia tridentata
AAAAAAATAGTTTAGTAGATTTGAGTTTTGGGTGAAAAACTATATCCACTGATTACCAAAGAGAGAAAATTATAGAAGAAAAAAGGTGAGTGGGGTTGGATAATAAATTAATTGGGAGGTGAGAAGAGTGTATCTATCTATTTATTTATATTATTAAAAAGTTAGAAGAGCCCTTTGGGTTAGTGGTGTGAGTGAATGGGATAAGAGTCAACAGTAGGTGGTGGTATGAGATTTTTTAGTGTAATCGATATGTCATCGCATAGTAAAATCAATATATGTGTCATAATATAGATAAACCATGAATGTAATATTATACTATATAAAGATAAATACGCAATAATATTATTCTTATCATATTTTTATACTATGTTTTTTATACTATTTTACGTGTTATTATTGTACTAATATAGTATTTTCTTGTTTTTAAGGTTTTTATTTTTTTCACATAAAATGATATAAAATTATAGTATAAAAATGTAATAAGTATAATATTGTTGATAAATATGCCATAAAAAAAAAGAGTTAGATTGATTATACCATATTACAATGTATTTTATTACATATAAAAAATTCTTTTGTTTTTAAAATTGTTGGAAGTCTTGTAATATCTTAGGGGTATTACGGGAATAAACAGTTTGAAAAACAAATTATCCATATATTTTTAAATTTAATGGGGTGTAAAATTATCACCAAGCAAAATCGAATAGGATGTAATTGAGCTCGTCAAAAATTGAACTATGCCTTTTATGTATCGTTCATCATCTCCTATTTATAAGTTGAAATCACAAACCAGAAGGCATCAAAGCATAAGGAGATTCATATGCTTCGAGGATGGAAGCTGATGTATCTATCTTTTATTGTTGTTACTAACTTACTGTTAATGTTCCAGTACTAGGATAATATCATATAATATCTTTTCTTCTGTGTCTTTTTCTGGATAATCACTTGGAGAAAAGAGTATCAGAATTGTTGGGTTTTGTTTGGGAATATGGGTACTAGGAATCTGGCGGTGGTTTTGGTGGTGTTTCTGTTCGGAGGGTTTTGTACGACGGAGGCCAATGTGGTGCTGATCGGGAATAGTGTCACTCTCTCTTTCGACTATATTGAATCTAATTTTGGTGAGTTCTGTTTTTATTTATTGATTAAATTTGGGTTTTATTTGTTGCTTTAATTTCTGTTTGGTTGCTAAGAAATTGTGGGGGTGTTGGTGGTGGTGGTGGGGGCGGTGGGATTTAAGCTACGCATCTTATTATCTTAGTTAAGTGTACTAGTGATTCTTCTAGATATGTGTTTGTGTGTATGTATGCGCGGCGTGCGTGTAGTTCTTTGATGTTAATGCAATTCTTGATCTTTAGGGTGACGATGGTGTTCATTTCAGCTCCGGCGGTTAAGGGTTCTGGAGAATGTGGAGTCTTGTATTTGGCGGAGCCTCTTGATGCATGCTCGACGTTGAGTAATAAAGTTGGACCACACACGAAATATAGCTCCCCTTTCGTTTTGATCATAAGAGGAGGAGGGTGTGGTTCTGAGGATAAAGTTAGAAGAGCTCAAAAGGCTGGGTTCAAAGCTGCAATAGTCTATGACAATGAAGATGGTGGCGTCTTGGTTTCAAGTAATGACCTTTCTTCTATAACTTTTTATGCATAGTGTTTTAATTTGTGAAGTTTGTTGTTGTTTTTTTTTTTGAAGAGAAAAACAAGTTTATCAAAGAAAGAACAAAAGTACATAATGTGGAGAAGATGTCCACCTCAGTGGTACATAATTAAGGATCCGATAAATCTGAAAAAACAGAGGCCCCTAAAGACGCCCAAAAGTGAATTCTTTCCCATAAATTATGCACCTCATCACCCTTTATATCATCAAAGACCCTTCTTTTCCTTTCCCCCTATATAACCCAGAAAATTGCCATCACTGCACATCTACCCAATACTACACCCCCTTTCTTTCCTCAATTTTTCACTTGCAATTGTCTTTTGTTGAATAACATCCAATTTTTGTTGAACTTAAGCAAAATTTATTGTTATCATTCTACAACATCAATCATTAGCTAGTACAACCTGTATGGTTTGATGAAAAAGTGAAACCTTACCTGTGATTTTTTTCTGAGAAATATAGTTTGCTAATTATTTAAGCCATTGATTTTTTTGCTTAAGTTTTGTAATTCATGTACCTTGTGATGTAGAATGGGTTGGACAGTAAAGCTAGATAAACTAGAGGAAGACAAAAGAACTAGAAACGGAAATAAAAGATAACTGGAATCACTGCAGAGGCTTCACACCCGATCTTGGCTTCACACCAAAGGTTGGTTTCACACCAAAAGCTCTCCCATCTCAGGAAATCTAATTAAGAAAACTTTATTACTCAATATCATCTATCCTCCAAGAGGTACAAAGAGGTCTTATATAGACTTAAAACCCGAAGGAAACTAGGAAAGCAAACCTAGTCTAAGATAGAAATCCTAAACTAATTAGGAAAGATAAAGCCAACCTAATCTAACTAGGAAAAATAAAGTCAATTCTAATAAAAATAGGAAATCAATCCAAATCCTTCTTAAAAAAGGAAAACTAAAAAAAACAACACATGAAACAAACAACTAGGAAAAACTAATCCACCCACAAAGATAAAGTTGAATTAGATGATCTTTTCTTCCCTCTGCTTCGTTGGTAAACCTTAAATGGTTTGTTAACGATGTCTGCATCACCTTGATTCTAGAAGTTTCTTTGCCATATATTCTTTAATAATGTGTGGTGATGTTTCTCACGTATGCTGCAGTTCCCATTTGTTTTACTACCTATTGGCTTGTACTTACTTTTAACAAAGACTATGATGAACTAAAATTTTGTGTTGGTTGCCTTGTATACTTTTTGCATTGTGCTAGTCATTCCAGGAAAAATGATGACTGCTGGCATGATGGATACCTGAAAGAAATTGCCATTGACCTAGAACAGAATTTTACTTGTAGGGTTTATAAGGAAGAGTTGAGAATCAGTGTCAAGGGAAAATGCATGTTGCCACATATAGTGTCTCAGTTGTTTTTTTTATCTTTTTTGGCTTAGATTCTTAGATTTTATGGTTTTTGAATAAATTAATAATTTAGAAATTCTTTTTTCGAACACCTGTTTTAATTTCTGGATCTGCTGGCATGACATATTGTACCTCAGCACTGAATGTACTCTTATTGTGTTGAACCTTCCACAAGTAATTAAAGAATACATATATGTAGTAGAACAAACACTGACACCCCATCTTTGTGTTCTGAGATATGTGATGTTGTTATGTGTGTGTGCACTTTCTCGTCTGTTTCTATATAATTTTTCTCCTCCAAAGTGGTTTAAGTTTTAAATTCTTATTCTCTATTAATTTTTTGTCATTTTTAAAACTGCTAATTCCTAGCTATGTGGTAAATACAGTGGCAGGAAATTCAGCTGGTGTAAAAATACATGCAGTGTTTGTTTCAAAAGCTTCTGGTGAAATTCTAAAAATGTACACTGGACTTGCTAACATGGAGCTGTGGCTAATCCCAAGCTTTGAGAACTCAGCATGGTCAATTATGGCAATCTCTTTCATTTCCCTGCTTGCTATGTCTGCGATGTTGGCTACTTGTTTCTTCGTTCGTAGGCATCGCATGAGACGAGAAAGGCCTCAAGCTTCTCGTGTCCGAGAATTTGATGGCATGAGCAGTCGCTTGGTAAAAGCAATGCCAAGCTTGATATTTACTGCTGTTTTAGAGGACAACTGTACTTCAATGACATGTGCAATATGCCTCGAGGACTACAATGTTGGAGAGAAACTCAGGATTCTGCCATGTTGTCATAGTAAGTTTATTTATAAATATTTCTATATCAAATATATTGTTGCCTGCAGAGCTGTTTTTGTTTCATTTGGTTGCTTGGTGTTTCTAGCATTAAAGTTTTCTACATATATATGATATATCTACTCTCCCAAGGTATGCCAATGTTAATTGGGTGATCAAAATTTTTTGTTTACTGTTTACTGGAGTCATTGAGAAACCACTTTTGATAGAGGTGATGATTTACCAATCATCAATGGTCTTAAGGTTACAAAGTTATTAGGATGTGGCCTACTCAAATTGCATATAACAGCCTGGTTTGGCTTATATTCCTTGGTGCCACAAGCTGCCCCATCTTTTCGGATGTCAAAGTCACTTGTCTACATAAGGAAAGTATATAGGGTCGCAGGACTTCATTTCATAAAGGAAAAGTGATCTAATTTGCTGCATTCTGCTAATTGTAAATTTAGCTTCTTCCCCAAGGACTGATATAATTTGTAAGCAGATACCTATAATTGTTTGAAGTACTGAATGAAGTGGGTCATTACTCTTGGAAGAGACTTTATAACTGGTACACCTGGGACTGAGACGGAGCAAGAGGCACTTCTTTTTTTTTTTTTATACCCAGAAATCCTCAAACCCACTTTGCGGACCCGGGCTCAAAACTGGGGCCTCTTGCTGAACCCTACAATCTTTAGGAGGCAGGAAACTCTAGCAAATAGCTAGCTAGGTACCTTGAGATGATTTGACCCCTAGACCACATGGGCGCAAACCATGGGCCTGCCCATTCCAACCAAACCCTCATTGGTATGCAAGGTACTTCTGTTGCACAATTTTTGGTGTAAATAATATATTTTGAAAAGATACTTTCTGATTTAAGTGAAGTTATATACTTAATGTCAAAATTGGGTCCTATATGATATAAGGGGTTTTAATCTAGGATTCTTATGGAGTTATTACTTTCAAACGTATTTGAAGTTCTGGAGCAAATATAGTTTTTCCCCCTTAGGACCTTGCTTTGTGTCAGAAATGTACTCCACGAATGCTGGTGAAATTTTTGCTTATCATATATTCATGTTTCATGTGGACTAGGCATGATCAGATTCGGTTGGAAATATTTTATATTTTCCAAGAAGGCATGATTTCAAATTTATAACATGGCCTGATAAAGTTTACACTTGGAGATTACGATTATTGACATGGTCTCAATACTAAAATTAGTCTTGAATGAGAGGCAACCTTTCTAATTTTGATGTCATTAGTATCTTATTTAATTTTCCTCCCATCTGTGTTTTCAGGCTTAAATGTATCATTGTCAACTTTGCAATTGCTACATACAAGTCACAACCCAAAAGTGATATCAAGTGGCAGTTAGGGACAAATTTAAAATCTCCCGCTTTGATGACCTTGTATGATATTAATCTTACAAGGAAGGTTATTCAATGTCAAAAAGAATACTTATATTCAAGATGTAGAATATTGAACAACTTTCCTCAGTTCTAGAGCACCCAGCCAAAGGATCCCCCTTCCTTGCTAGCCCAGCCGTAACCACCCTAGTCATGTACATATGTGATTACTTTATGAGATGCTCCATTTTTTTGGTGTTATTCTATTAACTATATTTCTATGCTTAAGAATTCTGTGTTTGTTTGTTTGTTTGTTTTTTTTTTTCTTGTTTAATGATTTCAAATTGAACTTATAAATTTTCCTCGGATGTTGACAGAATTTCATGCTTTCTGTGTGGATTCTTGGCTTACTACATGGAGAACATTTTGCCCAGTTTGTAAGCGTGATGCAAGAACCAACACAAGTGGTCCACATGCTTCAGAATGCACACCATTGCTTTCGTCCACCCCATCTTCTGTGGCTTCCTCTGTACTGTCATAAGCGTGATGCAAGAACCAACACAAGTGGTCCACCTGCTTCAGAATGCACACCATTGCTTTCATCCACCCCATCTTCTGTGGCTTCCTCTGTACTGTCATCTATGAGATCATCATTAGCATCATCTTCAGCCATACAGATAGTACCACCATTGTCATCATCCCCTTCAGTTTCTCTTTCTCACTCTCTTGCTAGCACAGCTTACATTCAGCAGTCTCTTAGGTCGTACCGCCCATCCCCTTCTATTAGTGTAAGCCGAAGATCTGTAGATTTTCGAAATGCCTCATCCCAAAGGTCTCATTCTTCCTTTTTTATTTCACCCCATTCCTCATATTACCCATCTATATCACCTCTGAACTCAAGATACATGTCTGCACACATTCCAAGCCCTAGCAACGCCTCACCAAGCATCATCAGTTCTTCCAGTCATCAGCATCATCCACTGCATTGTAGTGAGTCAGCTACTACTTTTTCTCCTTTTTCTTCTGCTCAATCTCTTCCCGAATGCTGATACCAAATTTACAATACAATTGAGAGCTTTGGGTACATGCTACTAAGTTATAAGCGGGACTTGAACCGAGATGTTTTTCATCACTTTGGCTTCAAATCACTAGTGGGACTATCATGATTTAGCTCATCTGATGTGTATGCTTGCTGCCATGATAGATTTTACATCTGAAATGTGTCCTGTTACCACCTCAAATGTATATTATAGCATAAGGTTGTCTATAATTTTGTCCAAGACATGCTTATCGTTCATACATCTGACGTCTATCAAATTGTCCCCATGTCAGAGTGCATTTGTGCTGTGTTTGATATTTGTTAAACGTCGCGTTTGAGATTTGGAATTGGTGAATATTATCAACCGGCAAGCTTGAGAGATGTTTGGGTTGTGTAGATATGAGTTAATAGAAAAGCTAGCCTTTGCTTCATTTATTGAGGAACAAGCTGCTTGTCTTTTCTATGGCAATCCCATTATGCTATTTATTTATTTTATTTTATGTTTCATTCTTAATTGGACAAATTTATTTAGATGATGAACAAAACTTTGAGGGACAATCTTAATTGGGAAAAATGCACCTTAAAAGTTGTAAGCAAATAATTCAAGGTGTATAATAGGTCGGGCTAATAATAAAAAAAGTACATAAAAAAGGTACAATATACTGAGCCAATCTGAATTCAACACGAGTATGGCTCGTTTAAACTCGATCTAGCCCGTTCTTATGGGACATGCCGAGTCAATGTTTTATATTCCATTGGGTCAACTCGGTACGAGCCTGTCTTCAGTTGGGCCGACTCGTTTAAATTAATTCTTCTCAATTTTTTTCAAATTTTTAAAACTAATTTTAATCTCACTAAATAAAAATAAAATTTTAATTCAAGATTTTCCAAAAACTAGATACAACATTATATATTCTATTCCAAAATTATTCATTATTAATTGTTATTTTTTAAAATAATACTTTATCATTAATTTTTCTTTTTTATAAAATTTTTATCTTGAAATCCAGACCCACTCTTTTCCCTCTAACCCAACGTATCTTAAACCCTCTCTTTCTGCCCAAAAAAAAAACTCTATTTCTCACTCCTTTTTCTTTAATTTTTTAACACAAGACGTAAGCACTACCAGAGTTTCTTTGTAACTCTTCCATGGCTGCCACCATATATGCTTTCTCTCCTGTCTCTTCCTCTATATATCTCCAGACCCACTCCTTTCCCTCTAACCCAACGTACCCCAAACCTCTTCTTTCTACCCCAAAAAAAAAACTTTCTCACTCCTCTCTCTATACCCACAGAGCCTCCTTGACTGTTTGTTCACTCTCAAAACCCACCTTTCTCCAAATAAAAAAAAATACCCAGATGACCTTTCTATTAATTATGATAATTACGAAATTCCCTAAGAGGAATGCGGCGTTGTGGGCATATACAAAAACCCCAAAAAACCACGATGATAGCAATAGCCATACCTTTTGCATGTGGTTTGATGGGATGTCGCCGGTGAAGAATCTGGCCAATGGAGGAGGGAACGATAGGGATTGGGAAGAGGTGAAAGAAGAATATGGTGTTCGCGATTAACTCGTGTTGCAGGACTATACTGTCTTTGGTTTGTCCACAACCTGTCCACTGTTTGTACACCATGTATACTTGAAGGAGTTGAGTTTGATGGATTTTGGGGAAGACATAAGATTTGAGGCTTCAAAGGTTTTGGAAAAATTTCAGAAGGAAGGTAGAGATGCCAGTCTGTCTTCTGCTTTCAATAGTACACGACAACATTTTGGGTACAGAAAACCCCAGCTTGCACTGTTTTGCAAGAGATTGGATATTCATTTTCAGTAATTTGTACTGCCTGTTTACAAGGCATATACAAATAGTATACAGGCAGTGGACAAATGATGGACAAGTTAACTCATGTTTCAGGACTATACTGTCCTTGGTTTGTCCACAACTTGTCCACTGTTTGTACACCATTTGTACAAGCCTTGTAATGAGGTGTGGGTATTTTTATCCCATTTTGCGCCGAAGAGTTTAAAAAGTCCAAAAAAGTATGGATAGTCTAAAAAGTCATTTTAAAATTAATTTAATCTATTTGTGGGAATTTCCCTTTTCAAAATTAATCACTTTAGAGCAAACGATTTAGGGTGTTTGGAAAAATTGCATATGAAGTCATATTTTGGAGTACAAAAAAAGATGCTCATATTTTAGCAAGATTATATTTGAAGTCATATACCTTTAGTAAATTCTAATTATCATAACAGGTACACAACGAATAAATCTGACCAAAATTCATTGTTGGAACTAAAACCAAATAAATTAAAATTGGATCACATAATTTTTTAATTTATACCATTAAAATGGGTAGGAGGTTCTACAATTTCACAATCTGTACTATTATGTTTGTCCTGCATGTCAAATTGTCAATCATTCAGCAACAATTGGGTGCCATCAATTTTTTTATGGTGTATGCAAAGCATGCCAATTGAGAATTTTTCCTTACACGAAGATGCAATCAATTTCCCATTACTACATCTAGCTTCTTCTTTTTTTGGGCCAAGTATACATGTAGCTATCAACCAAGTTTGAGACTTTTGACCAAAAGAAAATAATTGGTGAATGACTGGTACTTTGTATACCTCAGCACATTGGATCTGACCCCCATTAATTATGTACATATAAATTAATATCCTCACAAGTAATCTGTTGATGTACAAACAGTGGACATGGTGTGGACAAACCAAGGACAGTATAGTCTTGCAACACGAGTTAATGTGTCTACCATTTGTCTACTGCATATACATCATTTGTACAGACCTTGTAAACAGGCAGTACAAATTACTGAAAATGAATATTCAATCTCATGCAAAGCAGTGCAAGCTGGAGTTTTCTATACCCAAAATGTTGTCGTGTACTGTTGAAAGCAGAGACAGACTAACATGTCTACCTTCCTTCTGAAATTTTTCCAAAACCTTTGAAGACTCAAATCTTATGTCTTCCCCAAAATCCAGCAAACCCAACTCTTTCAAGTACACATGGTGTACAATCAGCGGACATGTTGTGGACAAACCAAAGACAATATAGTCCTGCAACACGAAGTAATCGTGAAACACACCATTCTTCTTCCACCTCTTCCCAATCCCCACCCTTCCCTCTTCCACTGGCCAGATTCTTCATCGACGACATCCCATCAAACCACATGTAAAGGGTATGACTATTGCTAGCATCGTAATTTTTTGGGGTTATCGTATATGGCCACAATGCCACATTCCTCTTAGGGATTTTCGTCATCATCATAATCAATGGAAATGTCATTTGGATATTTTTTATTTGGAGAAAGGTGGGTTTTGAGAGTGAACAAATAGTCAAGGAGGCTCGTGGGTATAGAGAGAAGAATGAGAAATAAAGGTTTTTTCTTTTTTTGGGCAGAAATAAGAGGTTTGGGGTACATTGGGTTAGAGGGAAAAGAATAGGTCTGAACATATATAGAGGAAGAGACATGAGAGAAAGCATATATGGTGGCAGCCATGGAAGAGTTACAAAGAAACTCTAGTAGTGCTTACGTCTTGTGTTAAGAAATTAAAGAAAAAGGAGTGAGAAATAGATTTTTTTTTTTGGGCATAAAGATAGGGTTTAGGGTACATTGGGTTAGAGGGAAAAGAGTGGGTCTGGAGATATATAGAGGAAGAGATATGAGAGAGCAGATATGGTAGCAGCCATGGGAGAGTTACAAAAAAGCTCTGATAGTGCTTACGTATTATGTTAAGAAATTAAAGAAAAAAAGAGGTGGGGCATTTTTGTCCTATTTTGTACCAAAGAGTTAAAAAAGTCCAAAAATATTTGTATGGTCTAAAAAAGTCATTTTGGTATTTATTTGGATTATTTGAGGCAATTTCCCTTTAAATTCTAAATTCTATAAGGACTAGAATCCTGGATGAGCGAACTCCTCTTTGAATTTCGAGATGGGCCTGAAGTGCAATTTGGGTTTGAATAAAAACTTTCTTCACCCAATA
>QANT01007436.1:0-23162 GCA_003254885.1 Purshia tridentata
GTTATTATTGACTTTTTTGTAATTTTTATAGTTATAAGACACTGATGATGTCATTAATATGTAAGCAAAATGGCAAAAAACATAAATACACTTATGTTGTAAGTCTAGTTGTTATTCTTTATTTTTATTTTATTACATTTTAGTCAGTACACATTATTTAGATAATGCATTGACCATTATAGAATTAGAAATTATTTTATTGATTTTTATGTAATTAACCCTTTTTCTTAATCAGAATGCCACAGAAAATTTTAAAATATTATTCAATTTTTTTAAAGAATTTATAAATCTAACATTCAAAGAATGCTCGATCCCCTCGAATAAGTGTTCGAAAAGAAATTTAAACAGTTCTCAGTGGATTGAAACTCCTTATTTTTTCTAAACTAATTTTACTCGATAAGTATAAGTTTATATAAACATCCAGATAGAGTAAAATATACAAAAATATTAGTGCTTAAGTACTCATATTTGAGTACTAAATAAATTCATAATAATAGAAAATAAGGAGTTGGGATGGTAAATTCTATTATAGACTCATTTGATAGGGCATGAGTACAAAGTTGATACTCAAATTTAAATAATTAAGCATTATCTTATATAAAATATTACTCATATCGATGAATTTTTTGATTAACCATTTAAACATAATTAATGATTTAGACTTGATTGTTATGATATTTCACGACTGAAATTGAAAAAAATTCAAAAAATTGCTATCAAAGTAAAAAGTTTATAAAAATAAACACAAAAAGTACCATTTAAAAAGAAAAAAAAACAGTTGCCGGATATACGGTATACGGTATACCAACTAATACCCTAATTTTATCTTAAGGGGTGCACACAAAATTGATACGCCAGCGGCTTTTGACTTCCATTTCAACGACCCCTTTGCACACAGTCACAGGTGTCAGCAAGAAGAGCCAAGCTTAACAATCGAGCGCTCGACTCTAAGTGATTTTATCAGAACGTGGACGCAAAATTAAAACACTGTTGGTGTCCCTCTCACGCACATTGCCCGTTTTGGTCGTCTCGATAATACACCACCACCACCACCTATTAGAATCATTCAACACAGCTCACCGGCCTCCGGCGTCATCTCCGGCGATCCATCCAAATCTCTAATCTTCTCAGGTTTGTATTGTTGATCAGCTTGATCTCAGATCGTTAAATTAGTCTCGTAATTCAACAATTCAATATCGAAATTATGATTGATTTAGGGCTTCATTTTGCAATTGTATGATGGTTGAATTTACAGAGAGTTTGTGGGGAAGATGGGTGACGTATTTGAAGGGTACGAACGCCAATACAGTGAGCTCTCCGCTAATCTCACAAAAAAGTGCACGGCAGCTGGTGCGCTTGACGGAGGTATAATTCCAATTCCCACTTTTAGCTTACCTGAGTTTAAATGATTCATTCTGTATGTAATTGTGCTGGTTACATGGTTTGTATGGACAGAATTTCAGTCTTTTTGTTGATGTAGTGGCGCAAATATGATGAAGATCATAATATATGTATGGGCTTTGCCTTAATTATGCCAGAACTTACTATATTAGGTAATGTTATGCGTATTGCTAACCATGTGTTAGTAATGATTGATTGGTTTCTTTGAAAGAGAACTTTGCCTATGGAGAAAAAAGAAGAAAGAAAAGGACCAATGACTTAGATTATTGGATGATATCCTGTATTGCACATGTCTTGTATGTCTAATCTGAGTTGGGCTTAATTTATATTCTTCAATTTTTCAACATTTGAATAGCATTAACATGAATGGGAGAAAGTTTTTAATTATTGCAGGTGCAAACATCCATAGACAAGCTTCTTAACTCATTTCTTGCAATATACATTTCCTGAAAGAACTTCTTACGTGCAAATTTTTAATCTATATGAAATAGTGAACTTCAGAATAATCTTTCAAATTTGGTTCATTTGGGGTTTTATAGATACTTATTATTATTTTTTTTCCTGGCTTTGATATAATCTTGTTTAGTTCTGTCTCATTTTATGCTAGTTATGAACACTTCTTTTCACATTTATCAAGCCAAAAGGTACTGATACTTTTATATTTACATGACTGTCTCTATATTAATCTGCAGAACGAAAGAAGCAAAAGGTTTCTGAAATAAAGAATGGAATTGATGAGGCAGAATCTTTGGTAATTAGTTGGATTATTCTCTACAGGAGGATTGCTTTCGGTTATTTACATTTGTTTGGTATTGAATGTGATGTTTCTCAAAATATTTCAGATTCGGAAAATGGACCTTGAGGCAAGAAGTTTGCCGCCAAATATAAAGGCTGTGCTTCTTGCTAAGTTGAGGGAATATAAATCAGATCTGAATAATCTGAAAAGTGAAGTTAAAAGACTTGTATCTGGTAACTCATATGCAGCTGCCCGAGATGAGTTGTTGGAATCAGGCATGGCTGATGCTATGACGGTATGTCTAGACCTTCATAGCTTTCTTCTATGCTTTAAATAGTTATTAAGATATGAAGGTCATCTGTTACTTGGTAGTGAGTTTATGTGCATGTTGCTTGTATTTAGTATGAAACTTGGACTTTTTTCTTGCTCAACTTTTTTGAGAAACAGTGCACCTTGTGTGCTATTTTAGTTATGGCAATCTATTTCACTTGGTCCAGCCAAAAGGTCTATGAACATTTTGATCCGTTCCTGGTTTGACTTGATGGTTTTCTGCTTTGACCACAAAGATGCTACAAAGAGGAATAGTTGTGATTTATTGTGTCTCTACTTTTTAATACATATAAGAATTAAGAACCACTGAAAGGATAGCAGATATTTGAATTTCTTTTGACATTTTATTTTCACCAAGGAATTTCTTTTTGTTCTAACTATTATTTTTTTCCTTATTGTGATAAATGATTATACTAGTGTATGCTTCCCAGAACTTGATTTTGGTGCACTAAATATCCATGATTATTTCAATCCTTCTTCTCATCTTTATAACACCACTAATTGATGCAAAAACAATAGGCATCAGCTGATCAGAGAGGAAGGTTGATGATGTCAACAGAGAAACTTAACAAGTCTACTGATAGAGTTAAGGACAGTAGAAGAACCATGCTGGAAACAGAAGAGCTTGGTGTTTCAATCCTTCAAGATTTGCATTCACAGCGACAGTCTCTCTTACATGCTCATGGCACGGTAAATATCTTATTGGGCTTTATTTACGATCCCTTTTGCGAGCAGGTTGCTTTGATCTCCTGCCCCCTTATGTTTAGCGTCAGTGTGCATGCCCTCTTTTCCTTTTAAGTGCTGTATAAAATTACAATATTGTGCCTTCTGGTCTTGAACATGCCACGTCCACTTCTTGGGCATTATTTTCCTCAATAAATATTATTGTTAGTTTTCAGGAGTGAGCTATATATCCCATTGGGAAATAGAAGTATTGCTCTCTTCTATTTTGGAAAAAAAAATTATGGAAAAATTTGATGGTATAACTATTTTCCTACTATGCAAGGTCAATAATCTTCACTAAATGTGTCTTGACTGTTTTTACATTGCAGCTTCATGGAGTGGATGAAAACGTAGGCAAGAGCAAGAGAATTTTGACTTCCATGACAAGGAGGATGAACAGGAACAAGTGGCTAATTGGCACAGTTGTTGCAGTTCTTGTCATTGCTATCGCCCTGATCTTGTACTTCAAACTCAAATAGTCAAGACATTTTTCTCTTGTTGAGCTTGTGGGTGTTTTCAACGGACAGATTTTCATTTTTCTTGTTTCTCCTCGTTTTTGGAGTGTGCAAATTGAGTGAAAGCATGGAGATGCTTCATTGTGTAGTAATGGAAAAATACTGATATGTTTCGATTCTTTGTTTAATGTATTCACTATTCAAAGACATATATGATTGCTTTCATCGAGGGTGAGAATGTGGGATCATGATAAAACCACGTCAATCTGCCACATGTGCCTTTTTATTTTACTTCTGTAAAACTCCTAAAGGATATTTTATTAAAAATTAAAAAACCAAAAACTGTTAAAAATAGTTTAAATAAATAGAGGGCTAAACCAGTCCTCGGTCAATGTTTCTCGTCTCTTCCAAGTTCGGAAAAACATAACGGCAGCTGCAAACTCTCAGCCTCTCTCTTATGAGATGGTCAACCCACACTACCTTGACATCACTCCCCACCGACCACCTCCGTTCTCTTATTCGAGCATGTGCACGCCAATCCTCGCTCAACATCAGCAAGAAACTCCATGCCGCCATTATAACCAGTGGGCTTGCCGCGTCACCGGACTCATTCCTCTACAATGCCCTCCTCCATCTATACGCCGCCAACGGCAGTGCGCTCTTTGCCCGCAATCTGTTCGATAAAATTCCCAATTCTCACAAAGACATTGTGGACTGGACCATCCTGATGGGCTGCTTTGCTCGCCACGGCCTGCCCCAAAGTGGGCTTCGTTTGTTCGTTGGAATGAGAAGAGAGGGCGTAAGAGTGGACGACGTGGCCATGGTTTGCTTGTTCAGTGCTTGTGCTCGGTTGGGCAATGTTGAGAGTGGGGAGCAAGGGCATGGTTTCATGGTGAAGGTGGGTTTGAGTTCTAGTGTCAAGGCCTGCAATGCGGTCATGGATATGTATGTCAAGTGTGGCCTTTTAAGTATGGCGAGACGGGTGTTTAAAGCGATGGGGGAGCGGAGCGTGGTTTCGTGGACTGTGATTTTAAATGGTGTAGTTAAATGGGAAGGAGTGGGAAGTGGGAGAATGGTGTTTGATACAATGCCTGAGAGAAATGAGGTTGCTTGGACGGTTATGATTGTTGGCTATGTGAGTATTGGGTTTATCCGCGAAGGCTTTTCCCTTCTTAAAGAAATGGTTTTTGGCTGTGGTTTGAGATTGAATTATGTCACCCTTTGTTCATTTTTATCTGCATGTGCACAATCGGGAGATATGACAACGGGGAGTTGGGTTCATGCCTATGCTTTTAAGGTAATGGGGAATGAGATGGATATCATGTTGGGCACAGCTTTGGTTGACATGTATGCAAAATGTGGTAGAGTAGACACGGCGTTAAAAGTTTTCAAGCACATGAAACGAAGGAATGTGGTGACTTGGAATGCTTTGCTCAGTGGTTTGGCAATGCATGGAAGGGGTAAAGCTGTTCTGGATATGTTTCCTCAAATGCTCAAAGAAGCCAAGCCAGACGATTTAACCTTCACTGCTTTGTTGAGTGCTTGCAGCCACTCGGGCCTTGTTGAACAGGGTCACCATTACTTTCATAATCTTGAAACATCATACAGTGTAACACCTACGATAGAGCATTATGCTTGTATGGTGGATCTTCTAGGTAGGGCTGGTCGTTTAGAAGAGGCAGAGGACTTGATAAAGAAAATGCCAATGCCTCCGAATGACGTTGTTCTGGGTTCCCTTCTTGGTTCCTGCAGTGTCCATGGAAAGCTAAAGCTGGGCGAACACCTTCTGCAAGAGATGGTTCAAATGGATCCCCACAACACAGATTATCATGTCCTGCTTTCAAACATGTATGCTTTAGGTGGAAAGCAGGACAAGGCTAACTCACTCAGACAGGTTCTTAAGAATAGGGGTATAAGAAAGGTGCCTGGAATGAGTTCAATTTATGTTGGTGGCCAACTTCATGAGTTCAGTGCGGGAGATAAGTCACATCCACAGACAATGGAGATTTACATGAGGTTGGATGAGATGATACAGAAATTGAGGTTGGCTGGTTATGTCCCGAACACTGCTTCTCAAGTTTTCTCTGGTTTTGATAATGGAGGAGATAGTGCAGATAAAGTGGAGGAGATAGAGCAGGCATTGTTCTGCCACAGTGAAAAGTTGGCAGTCTGTTTTGGGCTTATAAGCACAAAAGCTGGTTCGCCTCTTTATGTTTTCAAGAATCTACGTATATGCCTGGACTGTCATTCTGCTATGAAAATAGTTTCTCATGTTTATAATCGAGAAATTGTCATCAGGGATCGTAATCGATTTCATAGGTTCAAGCAAGGTTCTTGTTCTTGCTCTGATTATTGGTGATGGTTAGCCGCATGTCCAAATGATTGCATAATGCATATAAATAAAGCAAGTCTTAATGAATTTTATTATGTCCTATTGAATCTTTTCTCCTCCACAGAGTATGAACTATGACGTTTGTTTTTTGTGCTTCTCCTTATGACACTCTTTACCACAATTATCGGTGGCAGTGGCTGATTTTTCATTTTAGAAAAGTTTTATACTTTTCGAAAGAAAGGGGCAAAATTTCAATTTGGTTCTGGGCGGGGGCAAAAACAAAAGAAGTCTGCATCTTTCGAATATAATAATGGGATTATTATTATTTTTTTTTTTAATACCAAAACAAGTTGTCCCATTATTCACACCGTGCCTAACTTGGAGGATAGTCAAGGAAATAAGGCTTCCATTGTCAATAATTGGTTTTATAGATTTATTTTATTTATTAACATTAATTGGGGATGTAGCTCAAATGGTAGAGCGCTCGCTTTGCATGCGAGAGGCACGGGGTTCGATCCCCCGCATCTCCACTTATTTTTTCTCTTTTAAAACTGGTGGATGACCTTTACGGTATATTCCACTGACTTACCAAATTTTTCTGACTCATGAAAAATATCAAGTCCCTTTTTTCATTACTACTTACTTTCACAAATGTCCAAGCCAAACTTAAAAGGAACAAATAAATGATAAGACGAACATACTGTACATAGGGCAATCAAGGCACAGATTGCACAGAAAACAGTATGGAAGACAAAGAACAATCGAAGCATATTTGAATATGGAGAATAGAGGCTCTCTCTAACTCTTAAATATTAATATATGCCAACTCTGTGTCTACTGCCTTCAGTGTGTCCTACAGCTACTCCTCACTAGTTGGAGCACAAGTCCTTTCTTTTTCCTTTCATTTTTTGTTTTCTTTTTCAAACAAGTTACGAATTACAGAGGCAGCAGGGCTACATACAACCAAACAAGTGAACACCGCATCAACAAGCATCAAACTACATTCTTGAGCTTCTCCTTTTCATATTTATCATAATCTGGTAGCAATATGGCATTTAATGCCACATCCTCCATCGATGTCTTCACGATCTGTTCATTCATGCATCAAATACAATCGGCTAGATAGAAAAAGATACAATTGCCCTTTCTAAATCTACTGTATGTGTGCGTGTGCGTGTGCGTGTGGAGGAGAAGAAACTGAATCAAATAGATATCTTATCATAGTAGTTTGGAAGAAGAACTAACCGATTCTGTAATGCTTCGCAAAACATTATCCGGAACCAAACCAAGCACAGGTGGAACAACATAGTCTAAGTTTATGTCATATCGATTTCTAAGCCAGCTTTGTGTTCCTTGTCTCTCAGGGTACATGGTTCCTTTAGCAGAGAGGTTAATGTTACCTGGCGAGTACTCAGTAGGGAGGCCCAGCAGTTCAAATCTTGTCTAGCAAATCAAAAAATTATGAATTAGTAAGTACATGCACCACAAGCTTCATTCATTCACCAAACTGCTTAATTTGTGACAATATTGACTTTAATTTATAGTGTGCTTACAATTTCAAGCTCAAGGACCTTGGAGATGTCATGAGGAACATGAGGAGGGTAGTCTTTCGACATGGAATTGCATCTTAACTTGACGTATACCACGAGGTACATAGACAGGAACAAAAATTTTATGTCTGACATCTGAATTCTCCACTCTTTCTGCATATGTACACACATACATGCATACATACATTTAATTATTCCATAAAGAAAACCTATTAAGAAGGAACAGAGAGGAGCATTAGGCACCTCGTGAGTTTGGGTTTTTTCTTTGCGCGGAAATATTGCTTTAACAACCCTTTCTTCGTCCTCCAAATATTGATCAAATGAAGCCTGCAAATCAAAGTAGCATCAGTACCAATTCCACATTATGCCAGACCTTAATTGGGTCTGTGGGTGCGATTTTAAGAGAGAGAGAGAGAGATGAATAGCACCCCAGAGGACTCATAGATGTTGTGCGGAAGCGTCAACCAACTGCGAGTGAGGCCGAAAGTGGTTATTGAGCCAATATTCAACAATAGAGAGGGGCATCATAATTAAATTTAAAGTTGAAGGTTAAAGACTTCTGATCCTTTGGCTGTTTTGATTTTAACACAGCCTTTGCATGGCAAGGCCTGTCTTGCTGCTTCTTCAGCTTCTTCCCCTTCAAATTTTCTGGTCCAGAATGCATGCCTCTACCAAGAAAAAGTTGGGGTTGGCAATAGCATGCAACACTAAGACCAGTGGCAAACACACCCATTTTCCCTTTACCATATTGCAATGCAGGCTTTCTTCTATCTTTTTTATGTCACAGTTTTTGCAGCTGAGAAAAAAAAAGAGCAAACCTTTCCAGGCTGGTAGTGGACGTAGTAGATGGAGCAACGCAAGTACAAGTTACAAAATCTCCAACACCCTCTCTAAACTTTCAGCCATTTGCAACTGTTTGCTCTAAATTAGCATTTTCAATTCCACACGGTACGACTACTGACCATATGCAACTGTGTGCTCTAAATCAGCATTTTCTACTCTTAACCATATATGCAACCCATGTGTTATGTGCTTATAATGAGACGCTACTCTATCACACAAAATGCGTTTGTTTCGCATTCTAAGTTTACAGAAACCCATAAAGATGTAAGCATTTTTATTACAATTTTTGATCACACAAAATGGAAATGATATGACAACACTAGATTGATCCTTAAATGCAAAATATTTAGAGATGCAAGATTCTTAAAGATAGATCGAACGATGATGTGGCACCAGTCAATGCACCCCCTACATGCAAGATCTAAAACTGAAACGATAAATTGAGGTCTCAATCTGTCATCCTGGTGCGCATTTGTGAATTGTGGGAGCAAATAAAGCCAATATTTATTTCAAGAAAATTTTTCCAGCCAGGTAGGTGGTGGATGGTTAATGAAAGTACAAAGTTAGTAAGGCAAAGGTCACGACCCAAAAAAGAAAAAAAAGTTAGAAGCCAATTTTGGGTAACGATCTGGATTTGATGAAAAGGTGGTTAACAGGACCACAATGTGGAGGAACAATTTTTGGGTCACTAGGTCACTTCACTCCCTCGAAATTACAATTTCGGCAATGTTGGCGCATAATCGGAACCGTTCACATTTTAGATTACCTATTCTAGGTCATCTATGTAAAAAAATCAACTCAACCGGAAATCATTTGGTTATAGAATTTTTGTCAATTAAATAGAAAAAATCAACGGTTTGATCAAAAAATCACTCTTTAATTCAAAACCATTCATTTTTTCTATTTAATTGACAACAATTATATAACCAAATGATTTCCGATTGAGTTGATTTTTTGCATAGATGATCTATAATAGGTGATCTAAAATATGAACGGTTCCGATTATGCGCCAACATTGCCGAAATTGTAATTTTAAGGGGTGGGGTGACCCAAATATTTTTTAATGTGGAGTGGCTTTGCCCTCAAAAGATAGCTTTCGAATATAATTAGGTGCCAAAATGGTAATTATGTATGTACTGGTGGTGACTGTGAATGGTGAAGACTAGGACAAAGAAGGTGATCTAAAATATGAACGGTTCCGATTATGCGCTAACATTGCCGAAATTGTAATTTTAAGGGGTGGGGTGACCCAAATATTTTTCAATGTGGAGTGGCTTTGCCCTCAAAAGATATCTTTCGAATATAATTAGGTGCCAAAATGGTAATTATGTATGTACCGGTGGTGACTGTGAATGGTGAAGACTAGGACAAAGTTCATGTCTGCTTAATCAGTAATTATGTATCATCTTCTGCAGTAAGGGATGCAAACAAAATATTTGTGGGGTACATAGAAGGTACTCAGCTATATATATGATATCTGCAACAGTTGGGAGTTACATCAGGTGGTGGTTGAAAGGAAAAGGGTGTTTATCCCTAAGAAATGAAATCACAGTGCAGTTTCTTACACCAATTGAACTGGACCATTTTCTAGATATAATCTAGCCAAATCGAAACTGAAATTCTGTAACATATATAGATGCACTTACATCCTGCTAGGAATATCATACATCAAACACACCGCAAAATGCCACCCATATTGACAAATTCAAAATTTGAAATAGTCATCGTGTGCTTCTTATTCATTCATTCGCCGTAAAACTATTTAAATACTCAAATATCATTTGTAGGGGGTCTTCCCCATGTCAGTTTGGATTTTAACTTCTATGCAGAATATGGTATTCTTAAAGCCATTCTCTGAGCAAGCCAAGGCCTTTCTGGATCTGGGTCGATGAAACCATGCTTGAGGAACTGTTCTGCTTCCTCATCTATGAGTTCTCTACACCACGTCACCCGTTTTGATGGGCAACTACCCGGTCCGAAACACCTGCAATTTTGATTCAACAATACAAGCTTATCAACTTATGCTTCTATTCACTCAGTACTACGCAGATGGACCAAACATGTGATACCTGTATTCATAAAAGCAAGCACTTCTTTCATTCTCTGTTTTACCCCAATTATTCCAGCCTACATGTTTGATACATCCATCCATATATGTATACGCAAAGACCACCCTCCCAAAAGGTCCCCATGGTCGTCCTAGATGTGCATATGAAGTCCCACCATTTCCAGTGATTACACATCTGCAACAATTCCACAAATTGTTCATCAATGAAGTACATGAAAACACAATTAAATGATTTAAAGCAAAAGATAAACAGAAAAGCTAAACCTATACAAACTCATCAGATCAGGCATAACCCCATTACGTTTTTGCATCAAGAACAATCTAATAGAAACTATAGTCTGCTATAATGAAGATGGGAGATGTAGACAAATTTTAATCAAATATGACATGGTGATGGAAATCAACTTCCTAGCAAACAGATGGATTCCATTTGGGACGCTATGTTTGCACCAATAAATGAAAGTGATACAATTGAATCAAGGCTGTAAGGACAATCCAAATCCATATAAATGAAAGATTTGCCACTTTCTACCAGTACGTATGGAAGCTATAATTTGCTATGTCAGGATAAAAACAGGGAAGACTATCAAAGCAAGAGTTTATTTAAATATTACTGGCATATGTTCACCTCAGAATGCAAGCAAGCAGGCACTTCCCTTTGTTTTTCCAGCTTTCTTTTTATTACTCTGTTGCCTCTCTCACTATAAAGTACAACTGATTGCTTGAAATCACTTGAGCCAATTAGATTTTCTTCTTCAAACATCATGTGGATTTAGAGAATCATATCAAAAGATCATAAATTCTAATGGGATAGTGTGATACTTCTCCAGGAAAAAAGATAATCAAATTGTAGTTTACAAATAACTTAAGGATTCAGTTGCTTGTGTAAGAACCAAGAAATTTCACCAGAAGTTAGCAACAAAAAAAAGAAAGATTAGCGAGCCACATACCTTAAGAATATATATCCTGTTGTCTCCTGGGATGATTTCCTGCTTTGGGCGGTTATGAAACCTGCTCCCTTGCAGTGTATATGACAATGCTCCAAAAGAGCTGTGCTATTGCCGAAAATGAAGTCAACACTGCCTTCAACATAACAATCTTTCAGATACTGCTTTCCATAATGCAAGTACAGGGTATCCTGCATCAAAATTAAAAAGAATACATCAGTTAGACTGATAACTCCTCTCACTTATCCTCAAATGTAAGAGGAAGTTGGAAGCAATTCGCACATAAAAACATCTAGATCATCCACTATAATTAAATATGTTATAGAAAAAGGCAAACGGTACGAATTTTGTACCCACCAGGAAATCTGAGTAAATGAATTAACTAAGATGATTTATTCAGAGAGTGACCATCAAACTGTTATAAAATGAGTTCAATAAATTTTGTAATCTACAAAAGTAACTAATTGAGACAGTGGGCATACCTGCCATCCAAGGAACCTGCAATTATAGAAGGCACATCTATCAGCTGTTACTCTAATCGCCACAGCTTGGCCTGAACCCTACCAAACAAAATGAGGAAAGCAATTAAAAACAATTTTGACAGGTTAAAAGAAGTTCAAATCTTGAAGTGAGGAGGAAAACAACAGGTGAGGAAAAATCAAAGAATTCGAATAATTTTAAAACAAATCATCCCAAAATCAATTGGCAATAACAGTAGCCCAAGAACCTTATAAGCCACTATGCAAGGATATAGTTTTGCAATGTGGAACAACACTCCACATTCTCACATCCCATAACTACAAATTTTAAACATTCCTCAATTTCCTACTCATCCAGCATTCATGATACGAATAGAACAAAACCCAAAGGAATAATAAGAATAAACAGTAGGTGAAATTTCAAGTATAGACACTTGTTCAAACTACAAGTTTCAACATGCCAAAAACCAAAATGCTAAAACTCTATACAATACAGCAGCCAAAAGATGCCATCTTGAATAATAGCTAACCAAATGAAAGTAAGAACTGAAACAAAGTTAAAGTTTACCTCAGGAGAAGAGTTCTCAAAAGTGATGTTCTCGGCAATAAAATCCTCTCCCTCCACAATAGTACTCCCACACCCGAAAGTCCCAGTCCCAATCACACGAGAAGCCTACAAAACAAAGCCCAAAACCCAAAACGTCAGCAAGCAAGCATGCCCACCCCACGTGTCAAAGACCCAAGTGGGTAGAACCGAAAAAGGGTGACCTCACCTGGTGATGCTCGATTTTGGTGGCGGTATTGTTCCAGGTGAGCACAGTGAGCTCCGGACGCATACCCGCAAGGGTGATGAGGTTCTTGGTCTTGGGGACGTAGACTGGCTGCTTGTAGACGCCCGGGGAGACGCGAATCACAGTGCGACGCGTGTTGCAGAGAGGGACGGCGTCTATGGCCTCCTGCACCGTCCGGTAGTCTCCGGAGCCGTCCTGTGCCACCCTTATCACATAGGCCGACATTTTGATTGGTAGACTGTAAATTTTTGTAGAGTAGATACTCTTTAGTGTTTACTTACATTATAGTAATATAGTGGCGATGAGATCGATAGCATAGCGGAGATAAAACGCTGTCTTTAGCCTTTGGAATCGTTTCTTTTTTTTTTCTATTTCAGAAGGATGGAAAAGTTATTATACGGGCGTTATCTCTGATTCTTATCATGTGCGTTTTTCTTTTCCCTATCGGTGAAGCAATCAATTGGAGACAAATCTTACCAAAAATTTCTCCACTGACTGATTGTCCCAGAAAAAAATCCAAATATGATCATTCATATATAGAGTTTATACAAATCTGTAAACACAACTACAATTTGTTACAAATAAGTCCATAAATGCAATAAATTATTATGAAAAAGCGTTTTTGTTCAGTCAAATGGGGGATGGATGCCTATTTTTAAAATTTTATAGTTTTCAGTTTTATAGCTATTATTACTACTAGCTACCTCCATATATTATTTAAAGTTTATTATTTTTTTAAATAATAATCAATAATAAAGTTGGATACAAATGATGTAATTTTAAGAGTGTTCAAAGTAGCTAGTAGCTACCTCAATATATAATATTTATTTTTACTGGTGATTGAATTTACGCATTTTGCATGAATAAATTAAGAAAATAAAATTGACTGAAAAAAATCTGAATTGTCTGAGACAGAGAGACTCTTTAAGTTGTGACGGGGAAAGACTTTCAAAGGAGCAACGACCGTACGCTATTTTTGCCGAAGAGGAATGCATATTAATAGATTTCAAACTTTGTCGACAATAAACGTATCGATCAAATCCTCAAATTAAAGGATCATGACGCGTTACTACACCTAGCCCGGCGTTGACGATTTTGACGAGTACGATCCCACACCTTATGAAGGCAGATACGACATGGATCTCACGTATGGCCACCCCTGCTGCCGTTTGAGAATATTTGCTACCGCCACTCCAACTCGCCTGACAATGATCAATACAACCGGTCTGAGTTCTCTTCATTGGAGCCTACTCCATCAACCATCGAAAGAAGTTGCCCGCCGACCCCAATTGTGTTGAGGAGGAGGAGCGTACATTAGCAGGTGAAGGCGGCCATGGTTGCAAGAAAGTGAGTTTTCAATTTTCATCACCAATTCGATCACAACCTCACATCTACTTTAATTTTTTGCATATGCAAGTTAATTAATGATCTCTTATAGAATACATGATTAATTACTTAAAAAATGTACGTATACCACTAATTGATCCCTTTCCATGCACACCAGACCCCCTCGCGATCATCTTGGTGGGCAAGGTGTTGTACCAGTGACGGAGCAATTCAATGACATCTGCCGAGGCAGGAGAAAAGGGTTACAAGGGTCTTGCATGGCACATAGTTATGGTCACGTTGGTGTTGTATTTTTAACAATGCATATTTTGTTCTTATTTATTAAGTTGTTTTGAAATTTTAAAAATAAATAAAAAGATTGAAAATAACTTTATCCCTTCTCCTCCGAGGTCACCATGATTGTTTTTTGATTTACTAAATTTTTTTAGTTTCAAAATGAAAAAAGAAATAAGTAATGAAAAGTTGTGATACAATTGGTGACTCGTAATGATTGAAATACTAAAATATATTATTTTAAAATAGAATTAATAAGTGAATTGGAATTAATCTAATTTATTGAGTACAAAAGTTCTTCGTATATATATTCAGATTCAAATCTTCAGTGCTAATAAAATCAACTTTTTTATTTATTAACTTGAAGAAGTTGTAAATATATAACTTGAGCAACTACATTTAACATTACAATTTTACTCTTCCTAGTTTGATCATTGAACTAGCATTCTATTTGTTTGAAAAAAAAACAAAAAGACTGGCATTCTATTTGAGTGGGGATAAAACAAGCATTTGAGAGGGCCCATAGAAATAATCACACGGCCGACTTCTCAAACTTTCTGAAAATGATCCCATGCATGGGCCCTGCATATTATAAGATAAAGCCTAATTTCATGAAACATGACACGTGTCAGTGGGTCCCGCGAGAGATAACAAAATGACGCTGTTTTCACACGGCGACAGGAAACTGTCAACGACTATAAAGTGAGAGCAGCTCAGATCTGAGTCCTGAACGCTTGTCATTTTGACAGTCCCAATTCCGTTGTTCGAAACCTCAGAACGATGCCGTACTACTCTCACGAGGACGAAGTCACCGACTTCGACGAGTACGATTCGACTCCCTACGGAGGCGGGTACGACTTAGCTCTCACCTACGGCCGCCCTCTCGAGCCGTCCGAGGAGACCTGCTACCCTCTCTCTTCCTCGCCGTCCGATGAGTTCGACTACGATCGCCCCCAGTTCACCTCCTCCGCCGAGCCCTCTGCCTATGCAGACGAGGCCTTAGATAACGAGTACAGCAGCTACGAACGACCCAAGCCCCGACCTGGTTTCACTCCAGGCGGGGCCCGACCCCAGGGAGGTGAGTACGGAGGCAGGCCCCAACCAGGCCAGAATAGGCCTTCTGCGTATGGATCCGAGGAGCCCGGATCGGAGTATGGATCTGGGTATGGTCGGAAGCCGGACTATCAACAGTCTGGTTCGGAGTACGGGCCTGGGTACGGTCGGAAGCCAGTAACGGATGAGCCGAGTTCCGAATATGGATCTGGGTATGGTCGGAAACCCGAGTACGAGACGCCGCCTGTATCCGAGTATGAATCTGGGTACGGTCGAAAGCCCGAGTACGAGGCACCAGGATCCGGCTACGGCGATGAGCCGCCGAGGAGGCCCAGCTACGGGAGGCCCGGTTATGAGAACCCGGAAAGCGAGGAGAGGCCCGGGTATGGGAGGAGTGAGTTTGCGAAGCCCGGTTATGGCGACGAGCCACCGAGGCAGCCCAGCTACGGGAGGCCTGGGTATGGGAGGAGTGAGTTTGAGAATCCTGGTTATGGCGACGAGCCGCCGAGACAGCCCAGCAGTTATGGGAACCCGGAAAGCGAGGGGAGGCCGGAGTATGGCAGTTCCGGTTATGGGAGGAGTGAATTTGAGAAGCCTGGTTATGGCGATGAGCCGCCGAGGAGGCCCAGCTATAAGAGTGAGGAAAGTGAGGAGAGACCCGCTTATGGCCGGGCTGAGATTGAGAGGCCTGGTTACGGTGATGAGTCGCCGAGGAAACCCAGCTATGGCAGGCCCAGTTATGAGAAGCCGGAAACTGATGAGTATGAGAGGCCCGAGGAGCAGGAGTACCGCAAGCCCAAGCCCAGTTATGAGAGGCGCGGTGATGATGATGATAGTGATAATGAGCGTCCTAAGTATGGTGAAGAAGGCTATGGTCGCAAGAAATATGTGAGTGCCTCAAACGCTATAATGCCCTTTCTAATGGTTTATGTTATGTTTGCTTAAACGCTTCGATTATTTCATTTGTTTCTTCTTTGTTGGCTTGGATCTTTATCATTCCCTGTTCCTGATTTAGAATCATCTTTAGTTATTCATCTCATTTTCCTCAAATTTACTTGGAAATTATATTCAGTCTAGGATGGTGCCCAAAATTCATGCGGCCCATGCCCATCTGCATTCGTAATTTACAAATTTACATGCATAAAACTTTAGCTTGTATGATGTAATAATGAGTCATCTTAATTACATGACTTGGATGCATTTTCCCCCCAAGGTTTTATTATTATGTTTTATAACCATTTGAATCCCATACCATTTCTAAATAGTTTCTTCAGGCACAAACTTTCTCAGTCTGACACGACTCTAGGTAGTTGGTGTTTCTTTGGATAAATTCTTGCTTTGAACTTTTGATTCTTTTGCAAGTTCAATGCTGTTGGTGAGGGAATCTAATAGTTGGGTATTTTGATGATCAAAAAATGTAGCTTTCTGTTGTTCACTTTTTTGAAAAAAATCTGTATCTGATCTCATATATGAACATGGCAGGGAGATGAAAACTCTGATGATGATGATGATGAGAAAAAGCGCAATCGCTACAAGCACCACCATCGCAAGAGCTATGATGATGAATGATCAAGCCAACTCGTGGTCTTGTTGACGGGAATGATGCCTGATTTAGCTACTAAATAAAGGGTTGAGGCATTTATTCCTTTGAGTCGTATCATACTTAATGTTTTCAGTATTCTAAACTCAAGTATGCGTGCATGTGTGTCAATGTTTCGAAATAACAACCCAGACTTCTGGATTGGACCATCTTCTTGTGCTTATTTTAGTTGATGGTGAATGTGTGGTTTTTTTTTATGATTGCCTCTTTTTTTTTGGTAGATGTTTAGTGATTGCCTTTCAATTTATAAGATTCCCTTTCTGTCATTGCTTTGTATGGTTTTAGACATTCAAAAACCATATCAACCTTAATGAAATTGGACTTCTTAAGTGCCCTTTCTAATGGAAGACCTCTTTTACGATTGACAAACACCATATCAACCATAAGATGCTTTGCTGTCCTTTTACCATTCCGTCGCTACGTGGCAATAGGTCATTTGGCTACAAACAAACCCAAGTTGCTTCTCGTATTTGGTTGTAAACGTAGCTATCTGGTTCTACCCATATTCATGATCTTCTAGCCATTTTCCATGAATCCATCTTGGTTTTTAAGTTCCATAACCACAAAAAACAGATTGGTTGGATTTATTTCTGAAGAGAACATCAAAAAGATGATTGGTATGTAAAAGCTTATGCTCCCACCCAACTGCATCCGGGAGTCTTACTAGCACAATTAACCATCAAGGCCTGCCTCATAGCATTTGCTTCCATTGTCCTTCCTGCAGCAACATAAATATCACGAAGGAGAATATAATACCCACCTTTATCTGGTTTCAACTCTATCAGCCTCTTTAAAACCCTCTCACCCATATTAGCATCACCATAAGTTCTGCAAGCTGCAAGCAGCGTTCCCCAAACAACATCATTGCTTGCCATTGGCATGCTACTGATAAATTTGTATGCTTCCTCCAATCGCCCTGCCCTGCCTAACATATCCACCACACACCCATAATGCTCAATGCGTGCTTCGACTCTGTAGTCATTTTGCATTCTCTCAAATATCCTGAGCCCTTCATCTACGAATCCCTTGTGTGTATAAGCAACTAAAAGGGCTAAAAACGTAACCCCATCTGGTGGAACACCAGCACCAATCATACACTCAAACAAAGCCAATGCATCATCAGCATTGCCGTGGTTTGCACATGCTGAAATCATCGAATTCCAAGTGATCAAGCTCTTCCTGTTCATCTTATTGAACAAGTGCCACGCTCGGTCCATGCATCCACACTTGGCATACATGTCAATCAGCGCATTGCAAAGTGAAACCATCCAGGCAAATCCATTCTCATCAATATATTGGTGGATACATATCCCCGTTTCCACATCACCCGAATCCGTACAAGCTGAGATTACACTCACCAAGGTGACCTCGTCGGGGCTCACTCCAACATGATTCATCTCCCAAAACAAATCAAGAGCTTCCCTCGACTGCTTTGCTTGGGAATACCCAGAAATCATAGCTGTCCAAGAAACCACATCCCTCTCAGGCATCTCATCAAATACGTGGCGTGCAAATTCCAACTCCCTAGCTCTTACATGCGCAACAACCAAACCCGACCATGAAACAACATCAGCAGCCACCCCCTCGTCAAAAACTCGTCTTGCCGCAATGGGTATTCCTCTTGCCGCATATAAATGAATCAATGCATTCTGTACAAACAGATGCGAGCAAAACCCCAACTTTAACGCAACCCCATGTATCTCATCGGATGCCATAATCAAAGGCATATCCAATTTCATTCTTGACCGCGATTTCAGCAAAAATGTGAAGGTAAACTCATCTGGGTCGACGCAGTTCAGCCTCATCTGGTTAAAAAGAAGAACCGAATGCCAAGGCAACGAGCTTTTGGAGTGGCCCCGGATGAGGGTATTGTAGAAGAATGTGTTTGGTTGGGGCATTTGAGAGAATAGGCGGTGGGCGTAGCTCAAGTCACCCAAGGGTGAGACCGCGGCGAAGCGGAACATCTTGGCGAGGACGATGGAGTTGTGGTGGAGGTTTGAAAGGATTGCGCGGGCATGAATTTGCTTGAGGTGTCTCATGGAGAGGCATGTGTGAGCCATGAAGGCGAGGCTGAAGCTCAGGCTTACTTGCCATTGTTGTTGGTCTTGCTGGGGCATAAGGTTGCGGTCACTGTTGCCTCAGTTTTTTCAAGGGTATTTTAAACACTCCTAGTTTTTTTGATATGGGAAACTCTTTGTTTGAGAGTCATTCCCTCGTTTAATTTAGTTGAAGATAGAAAATAATATATTAAGGTGACTACTTTTTTTTTGTTGAAAATAATAAAATATTATCATATTATTTGATTAACAAATTTGATGACCTATCATACTCAGTGTTAAATAATTCCCATTATTAATTGTTACCATCCATTTGCGTATATCATTATTGGATCTTTATGCTGACAACTCATCGATTATTTGAATGACTTTTGTTGATAAAAAATAATAATAATAATAATAATAATGAAAAAATGACCTCTTAAATTCTTGAGAGATACACCGTTTTCCATGAATCTAGCATGAAGAAATCACATTTTTTTCTTAAACAAGGAAAAGATGTCATCCAAAAGAAGAGTTCATGTATGCAAGTGTTTAAAGCGTGAGACTACATTCCACACACTACAATGGAATCGGTAAGTGTGTATTACGATCCAATGCAAGCCTTTTGTTTTCTTTTCTAGCAGCTACCCTCTCCATAGAACCAACCACTGCCCAAAAATTTGGCCTCATAATACAAAAGAAAAAAAAAAAAAGTATGTACTGCAGAACAAAAAGTTACAAAAGTGGAACTAGAGGAGCTTNAAAAAGTATGTACTGCAGAACAAAAAGTTACAAAAGTGGAACTAGAGGAGCTTCTTCCTCTCAAAGAACATCTTGAGATGCCATAGTTGTAAACCAGCCACTGACAAGCAAACCAGCAGGGAAAGGAAGCTAAACGTTGCCATCCCGGAGTCAGTTGATCTATTAAGTTGTTGCATTTCTTCCTCTCTGAAACACCAAGACACTCAATCAAAGCAATCTCAGAAGAAGTAGCGTCCAATATCTCAACTCAAATCTAAATATTATGTAAAAGCTTCTGAAAAAAATGTACCCAAAAAATCTTGCAGACAGTTCTGTTTCCCTACTATTTAGTGACAATCCCAACATTACACTGAAATTTTTTATCATTTTACATTTTAATATAGTTCCAAATTAGGTGAAATTCCCCGAAGGAAACAAGTCCTAGTTAGAAGTCAAAGTGCATCATTGTAAGGGAAAAAATTTAATCAAAGAAAGAGGAAGAAGAAGCAAAAGAATAAAAAGAGAGAGAGTAACGGGTATCCAAATTACTAGAGCAATGGAAATAAAAAGATTGTCAAGGTCCAAAGAACTAGGATCTATTGTAGAAGAAATGGTAACAATAGTCAAATCTGTACTCATATTGAAACCAAAAGAAGAATCATCTTATATGTATAAATATAGTTTAAAAAACAAAGGCAAAAGGGAGCAATAAAATTTAGACTGGTAATTTTTTTCTTTATAAAATGAAGATCCACAGCACTATTTACCATCAGGCAAGTAGAGAGTGAAGCAGCGCATTCTCTTTTCCAACAAAATTAAAATTCCTTCAAGCAACCACATGGATTATAATGTTTCATCATTATGAATTGTGAAACTGAGTCACGTACTGGAGATTTTTAGGTAGAAGATATACTGATTCTGTACCTTTCACGAAGATAAAACATCTCATCATGAATGGATTGCACAGTATCATACAACTTTTTCAGCTCAAGTTCCATAATCTAGCACAAGGAATGAAAATAATATCAGGACAAGACATGACCTGTATCTTTTCATCGCTATATTAGATATTTTCTACAAAGACTAAATACGAATTAATGAATTAGAAACAAATGAACAAGGATGTTCAATATAATTAGCATTCATCAGATGATGAGGCTGCTTTCATTTTTGGTAATCTATGCATTTTGGATTTTGTGTGATATAGATATTTCAACACGGAATCCTATTGCCTTTGTAGCCAATAAGAAACAGAATTCGAATATAATCAATTAAGAAAAGAAGTTAATAGAAATCCTTGTTCTTTGTATTCTCAGTTGACAATCAACTAGTGGTAAAGTAGATTCCGTCCTTGTATTCATATTTTCCAGGTTCACTAGCATCACATAAGAACTAAGTTTTTCTTCACGTTGCAAATCAAAAATCAAGAAGAACATCAAAAATAAGAATGGAAATGCATGTGTTCGTATGTGTGCTTGTAGAAGATTGCTTACTTCAATCTGCCCTTTCTTGGCAACCTTGGACCAGTCCTTAGCAGCAACACCAGTTTTCCAGTCAAAATCAATCGTCACTGTGGTGGGGGGCTTATGATCGGCTACCCAAAAGCAAGCCGAATAATCACCACTCTCTGCCGCAGTAAACGCAAAGTTGCCCGAATCCACGTGATCCCCATAGTGATAATTACTTCCATAAGGTGAGGTCACCTGCAACAACAAACCCATAGCACCCCAGATCAAATATCCAACCGAGACCTAAAAAGCCAACTTTACAACATGAATCAATAAACCCAATTGGAGAAATCTTTAAAAGAATGTACACATAAAGAAAACAATCACACTACGGCCATTTTGACTTTTGAGATTGTCATTGCCTAAACATTAGCTTCACATTAGTCTCTTCCAACAAATTCAAAACTAGATTGAAGGGAAAACCCAATCAAAAAAATGGTTTTAAAAAACAAAAAACCCAAATCACAGTTTTGGTTGAATTCAGAAATCGAAAGAGACCCACAAACACAGAGGGTTTGGGGATTACCCTGACAGTGAGCTTGTGGGAATCAGGTGCAGGAAAGCCCTCATTGGGGTTGATGACGGAGTACTTGCCCACAGTCATGGAGTTGCTCTTTATGTCATCTGAGATGCACTTGGTGGCGCCCGATGGAAGTTCGAACCGCATGGATTCCGCCATTGATGACATTAATCCCAAAATCAAAATTACCCAAACATTGATTTGGGACATTGTATCAGAAACCCCAGCTCTGCTGGCCCAATGGAGAAAATGATTAGGGTTTTCTTAAGGGTGAGACAAATCGGAGAACAGAGGTTTCGGGAGGAAGCAGTTTTGGTCGGAGATTGAACTTCTCAGAATAGGCTCCAACGGAGATCTGTATTGTGTTTGTTAATGACTGGGTTTCCTTAGTAAAACGCTTTATTGGTATTAACTTCCTATAACCAATGGAGTATTGACATGTCAGCTCGTGTGTGGGTCCTTATTAATTTTTATAATTTAGCAGCCTCGAAAGTTAAACTAAGTTTGATGTTTTTTGGTTCTATGATTTTCCCTTTTAAGGAGGGGATTCGGAATTAAGATTTCTCAAACGTTAGAGAGAAAAATATAAATGTACTAAAACAGCCGGTCGATTTTGTAGTTAAGTAAAACTTGTGTGAAGAATTCTATGCCATGTTATCATATTGAATGATAAAAAAAATCAATTAAAATTTAACATTTGATGAAGAAAGAAAAAAAAAGTAAAAGAGAAAAAAAAAGAGGGCTAAATATCAAGTTTTAATTGGTATTCTTCATTATTCAATACGATGACATGGCAATAACTTCTTTACACAAATTTTTTCCCACAAAACTTTAGATAAGACTAGATTACTTACTTATAAATATGTATCAAGTAAAATTACCAACTAATTCCCCTTCTCCATAATTAAAAAAATAAAAATAAAATGAACGTGAATAATTTTGCATAAGTGAAGTTTGTGAAGATTAAAATATATCTAATTTTACAACTTGTCTCATACTCAATTTTTTGTTTGTAGATCAAAGATTGAAGTTTGCTTATGCTCACAAGGGCATAAACTTTTTTTAATAGTTTTTTTATCTTTGCCAAATAAATAGCTCATAGAATGTTATGATAGTTTTTTTTTTGGGTAAATAATTATTTTAGTCTCCAGACTATTACACTTGCATCAATTTGGTTCCCAAACTTCTAATTTGGAAAATTAAAGATTCTGACTTTTTCAATTTTGTCAATTGAGGACTTTTCCATCAATTTGCATATTTTTTATCTAAATTTATATTTTTATTGTACCATGTAAAGTCCTTCTTGAGGGCAAAATGATTTCTTTCATTTAGACCTTATAATTTTTTCCTCATGTATCATTTTTTCCTTTTTCATTTCTCACTAAATTTGAATGAAAAATGTGTAAATTAATGGAAAAGCCCTCAA
>QANT01007437.1:0-31839 GCA_003254885.1 Purshia tridentata
CAGGGGTGGGGGGTGGCACTGGCAAGATCTAGGGGAGGGAGATAGGAAGAAGAAGGAAGAAAAAAAAAACATAACAAGAAAGAAAAAAAAAAGGAAAAGAAAGACAAGAAAGAAAGAAGAAAGAGAAAAAAAGGAAAGTATTTTTTTAATAATTTATTATTATTATTTATTTGTCTACGTTAGCGCCACGTTAGCATTTAACAGACTTTTAGACGGAGACATTGATGAAGGTACGTATTTGCCAACAAAATAAAGATGGGGTACTGAAAAATTCAAAAAAAAACTAAGAGTACCAACTTGCAATCTGACCCAAACTTTAGGTACTATATTGCAATTTACCCTTATATATATATATATATATATATATATATATATATATCAAACGAAACCCAACAATCAAGCAATTCATCTCATATGATGAGAAAGATAGATCGACATATTATATATACATGAAAATTTTACACGTTAGTGAGTGTGAGATCTGTCCTAATAATTAGTGGTTGGGAATTGTGTACGACATTGAACGGGAATTTTAGGCGAGGGGGTTGGAGGAACTCCTCCAACCAGGTACTAAGGGAAGCATTGTTCTTCTCAGAGAAGTGTAATCAGATATTCCTAGTTAGCTATACGATGTTGTCATATATGCATCGAAAGACCAAATTGAAAACTGTTGCATTGTTGAATCGGTCTATAATTAACCATAAAGTGATATAAGGCTTTTTCCTCAAGGGCTTCAAATTATATTATGGTTTTTTTATACCATTTCATTTCATAACTTATAAAAAATTGTGTCAATTTACAATATAAATTAAAAACTTATTGCACTACCACAATAATATAAATACACAACACTTAAGAGATAACTGTTTGTTTAAAACTGTTGCGTAGTTTTAAAGCATAACAGTTTTTAGAAAAATGGTGATTCATAGATGATAGTTTTAGCAAGAATGGTGACCGAGTTGGTTGAGGAAGTGAGATCCTTAATGCTCAATTTCAATTCTTTTTTTCTTTGTTATAGTTCTCATAATTGTAATAATGTGGCTGAAAAATTAATTAAATTTAGTTTAAAGTATAACCATACGTGCCTGTATGGTTGGGTACGTATGGTTGGTGGTTGGAGGAAACTACAATTTGGCATAAGTACATGAATTAATTTGCCCAGCTGTGCTATCTCCTAAAAAACATGCAAATAATTGTAGCTTAATCAATTGGAAGAGGGCTACCTATATTGGTAGCTAAATTAAACCATGGCACTACCGAACCGCACTGATGTCAAGACTTTATTATTCTAACTAAGTTTTATGCCGCACCGTCAAGTAATTATAACTTTGTTCTTCTTTTATCAAACATTACTTATATTATGGGGTACTTATGTTTAAGCCTGTCTAACCTTGGAGACGAAAACAAACTAAACAACTGTCATGCACATTGCTACTGCTAAATGTTTCTAATACCAATTTTGGCCAAAATTAGCTGAGAGTTGCTAAATTTAATACCAAAATTTAGCATAATAATTGTTTGCACACCAAAACGCACGTGGGCCCAGCCGAAATAAAGTGCAAAATATTAGTTTCAGTGGAATAATCACAAGACTTTTGTTGGGCTGCTAGTAGATAGATGGGCCAATATGTGTAGTAGTCAACACGTGAAGGAGCACCAACTGCGGCTTTTCGTTATTTCTTGACACGTGGCATGCTCTGAGGAAAGCAGAGTTTGAAATAGTCGATGTTGCATGCAATTGGAAGCAGATATTCCTAGTTAGCTATACGATGTTGTCATATATGCATCGGAAGACCAAATTGAAAACTGTTGCATTGTTGAATCGGTCTATAATTAACCATAAAGTGATATAAGGCTTTTTCCTCAAGGGCTTCAAATTACATTATGGTTTTTTTATACGATTTCATTTCACAACTTAAAAAAAATTGTGTCAATTTACAATATAAATTAAAAACTTATTGCAATATATCATCTCTTACTTATTTTGTCTAAATTTTTGTTAAAAATAAGAGTGTTTTAGTTTTACAACCCAACTTCAGTTCTGATCATCCTATGACTTATGGACACAGTACCATGCATATGAGAAAGAACGTACTATATATGAGTATAAAATATGAGATAACAATCCTTTACTTTCAATAAACATAGTTATATATATATATATATATGATAATTCATATTCTTGAAAATTAAAGACTTAAACATGAATGATTTTAATTATATGACAAGCTAGCTATAACATGTCTACTCACATTAGACTCAATAGATGATAGATCCATATTAGTAATAAAATTTCATTATTTAAATTAAAAAAAGTGATGTTCGTGCTCTTCACGTAGACATTAAATCTTCCGTACGTTGCTTTTATTACTTAAGAAAATAAAGATGCAATTCAACTCAATAAGCTTCCAGGACTGAGGAGAATCCAATTCTGGTTGAGTTGTTCGCACTAGAATTAATTAAATAAATACTTGCTCAGAATGGCATCTGCATGCTGTTGCACCACCTTCCAAGCCATAACAACATGCTTTTCCTCGGTCAGAGTTGCACCAACTGCACATCTTAAAACATACATACCTCCAACCACAGCATGAGTCATGTATACACCACCTGATCCGTTTATGGCCTCCAGCAGCTTGCAGTTGACGTCGTTCACACATTTCTCATTTCGGATTGCCGAAGGTGACACCCTAAAACAGACCATAGAGAAGTTCCTAGGCACCACGATCTCAAACCTTTTGTCCATGCCCACAAGCCCTTCAAAAACCTTGGCCATTTTCACATGCCCTCGGAGGAAGTCCCTAAGTTTAGCCACCCCATAGCTTCTAAGCACAAGCCATAGTTTCATGCCCCGGAACCTCCGGCTCAGGGCTATTTGCCAGTCTTTGTAGTCCACCACTTGCTTCGAATCTGTGGCCTTGTTCCTCAAATACTCCGGATTCGTTGATAATGAATTTATCAACGCACTTGGATTCTTCACCCAAAGGCAGCAACAGTCAAGTGTGGTGAAAAACCATTTATGCGCATTGAAGCTAAATGAATTTGCACCCTCAACACCATCGATGAAATGTCGAAACTCTGGACAAATGCATGCACTTCCTGCAAATGCTGCATCAACATGAACCCACATCCCATAATCTTCTGCAACATCGCATAGTGGCCCCAATGGATCAACTGCAGTGGTTGCAGTTGTTCCGATGGTGGCACATAGAAACAATGGCACCAACCCGGCTTCTATGTCTGAACCAATTGTCAATCGTAGCAATTCAGGTGACAGTGAAAATGATGTTGAACTTGTAGTCTTGATGGCCCTGAAATTCTTTGGGTGGATTCCAACAATTTGGGAAGCTTTCTGAAGTGCACAATGTGTTTGATCTGATCCATACACAACTAGCTTCCCAATATTGTCTCTACCAATTAGGCCTAGCATTTGGTCTCTGGCAGCTGCCATGGTGCACACAATGGCCTCACAAGTAGTCCCTTGCAATACACCGCCGCCATTTCCAGAGAAGAGAAAACACTTGGGAAGCTCAAGCATTTTTCCAAGCCAATCCATGACTATGCTCTCTAGCTCAGTTGCAGCTGGTGATGAAACCCAGTTGAACCCCACCACATTGAACCCAGTGCTGAGCATTTCACCAAGAAACCCTGCAATGCTACCACTTGAAGGGAAGTATCCAAAGTAGCTAGGACTCTGCCAATGTGTGATACCAGGGACAATATGGTTGTTCACATCTTGGAGGATGGTTTCAATGGGCTCTGGGTTATATGGGGCAGAGTCTGGCAAGCTTTTTCTGAGATAACCAGGGTGAACTTGGCTTAGGACAGGAAATTTCTCTATGTTTTGGTAATAATCTGCTATGAAGTCGACCATCATGTGGGCTTGCCTCCTGAACTCCACAGGGTCCAAAGGGTTGGTAATGTGGGCAGATTTGGGTTCTAGTGGATGGTCAGGGTCGAATATGAGGCTACCCATTTGGATTCAAAGTGAAACTAACAAAACTTGCTAGAAGAAGAAAAAGAAAAGAGTACAGAAATGAAAATGGTTTTCTAGGTAATTGAGTTCCAGTGGTGCATATATGGCAAGGTGTTCATATGTGTATATATATATATAAGGGCTACGTGTTTGTATGGATCGAGTGGGAGTTTCGTTCTCAGTCATATAGCATATGAAATAAAATATATATTTACATTGTAGGCTTTGTAGCCCAATATAATAGAAAAATGCTTGGGTTCTCAAGCTTGAGGACCAACCTTGTCCTTAAGCCCGCCAAAAGTGATAATTTCGCCGTGCCAGTTTAAAATCGGAACCGTTCAATTTTTAGATTACCTAATAAAGATCACCTCTACAAAAAATCAACTCAATCAGAAATCGTTTAATTGTCCAATTGTTAACAAATAAATATAAGGTCATAGTTAAAAGACCAAACCATGTATCTATTGGTTAACAGTTATACAATTAAACGATTTCCAATTGAGTTGATTTTTTCCAGAAATGATCTTTATTAGGTGATCTACAAATTGAATGGTTTTGATCTTGAGCCGGCATGACGGAATTATGATTTTCGGCGGGCTTAAGGACAAGGTTGGTCCTCAAGCTTGAGGACCCAAGCATTGTCCAATATAATATATATAGCTGGTACATTTTTCTTTGTCCCTATTCTCTAAATTGAAAGATTGATCATTGTGATTACATTCACGTGGTTCACGTCGATTTTCAATCATAGAAAAAAATCAAGGTATTCTATTTTTGGTGAGATGGGGGCCTTAGGCCCAAACAACAAAAAGAAAAAAAAATGTAGGTATTTTTTAATTAAGTGATGAGAAGGGGAATATTTGTCAATTCACATTCTCGATCCGCAACGCAGGTGAAATAAGCAATTGGATTTTGAGCTGAATCAATCAAGTTATTTAATTAAAAATTATTATTATTGTTGTTATTGTTGTTGTTGCGAGTGTTATTGCCTTATTGTCCAGCTGATGATGAATCTGCCCATAGGGGTTGTCTAGAACAAAGCTTCCCTGCTGCTGCACCACACCAGAAGTAGAACCTGCACCACCACCCATCTGATTATTCCCGTTCCCGGTCACTGAGTAATAAGTAATAACCTTAATTTTTTTAAACACGACTTACATGTTTTAATGTTTAAATTAGTTATAATTATGTTTACATTACTGTTATATAAAATTAAAGGAAGCTGCTGGACTCCATGTCGATCTGTTTGTTAGGTGTATGCGCGTGTGTTTGGTGTGTGCGTGCGTTTGGTGTGTTTGGTGCGTTAGACCTAGACACTTGTTATCAAATAAACAAATAGAAAATTAAGATTAAATACCAAATATCAATAGTTTTTCAGCAAAGTAGGAAGACATGCATGCACTAATTTATTTTAGTTTTGGTACTAATCTAAAGCAAAACATTTTAGATTACATATGTCACAAATCTATAAAACACTAATTTTTAAAAAATTTAAATACTAACCTAGAGCAACGCATTTTAGATTAGGTTACAAATATGTATGAAACGTTAATTTTTTTGACATCGGGCGTTTGATGGTTTTCTATTAGCTTCTTTTTTTTCCCGTTTCCATTCTCTTTTCTAATTGCAAACTTCATAATATATATATATATATAGTGGGGCTAATTACAAAGTATTCCTTCCAAATTTATTGTCATTTTCAATTCTTCCTATCAAATTTCAAATTTTTCAATATGATATATATAAATTTTAATTCAACTCAATATACTATATTGCCACCCTTTTGTCAAGTTTGACTGTTTGGTCAAACGTTAGTGTGTTATGTGACACTTCGTGGGCGGGCATTTAAACTTAAGCGGACGCAATACCTACATAGGACAACTTGAAAATGAACAGTACATGAGAGTTGTCTTGACACCAAATGTGAAGGTTATTATTGGCGCCAAACCACGGGGCACATAGCTCTAGGATCACACAACTCTAATTGAGTTCCATGAGGACAATTTAAGAGGATTTTTTTTCTTAAAAAAAGTGGATTTAGGATCAATTCCAGCTCACTATGTAGAAGAGGCAGCTATTGGATGAACTTATATGTGGATTTACTGGACTTTGAGAGAGAGATTGACAGAAGATCAACCCTTTCAAAATGAGTTGGCGAAAAAGTGGTGCCTTTACAGCATGTATATATGTATTAATTTTAGGGTGTTGTTGCTTTATATGATTTGAGTCTTTAATATTTGATGGGGATCTAGGTTTTTTAGTTGAAATCTTTAGAGATTTGGTATGATTTGGCCTTTTCTTTACCTTTTTCACTATTATTTTGTTGTGCATGTAATAAACATGTGTAGTTGGTGGGTTTTGTTTTAGTGGAGTAATTTTATAACAAAAAAATGTGGAGTGTACGTTTTTGCATGTGCCATATGCTCGACTATAATAATGCCCAAGTGTGAGTATAGTCGATAGTTATGGTAAATGTTACAAATGTTTATAAAATTTAATTGTCTTTTCTTTTTGTATGTAGTCCCAAATTGAGCTTTTGACTTATGTGTATATATATGGACTTTGTAATTAAGGACGGACATGTATTAATAAAGAAATAAACTAAAAGTACACAATTAAGACATGCATGTTAAATTTGTGTAGCAGTAATGCTAATGCAGTACCAGTCCAACCCTTCGGTCAAACTTGACAAAAAATGGCAATGTGGTACATTCACTTAAATTAAAATTTATATGTATTATATTGAAAAATTTAAAACTTTTAAGAGGAAATTGAAATGTCAATAAATCTGGAAGGGATACTTTGAAATTAGCTCTACATAACATCAAAATTGGGTTGTGAATGAGGTCTTTGATTTGATTAATTCCTGATACAAAGCCTAGACATTATTATATTCTCATCTCAAGATCCTTGCCTAGCAATGGAATGAAGTTTAATTAAGGCAAAATTAGGATAAACTCCTTCATTATCTTCAGTTTTTTATTCAATTCTTATGAATTTTTCAATTTTGATTACGTTACAATTAATTTTGTCCACATCATTAAATTATATGTCATCTTTTTGCATTTTTTAAAATTATGTACTTATTTTCTTATTTATCTCTGACAATATTCTAAATGAAAATTTATTAGGAATTCGTATTCTTGGAAAGAACTTAAAACATAAATAATTTTAATTATAAGACTAAGGCTCTACCCATTTATTCATTCGACCAAATAAGAAAAATTGTTACACGCCAAGAATTCAAACAATTCAAATAAAATTTTGGACCTATTCGGTAAGAATTTATATATTCTCATAATTTTTTATTGATACGACATACTACGTACTGTTAAGTAAGCAGGTATTCAAAACAATAATTTGTGTCATATTAAATTATATCATTTGTGCTAGAACATATATTTCTACACAACCACTAATATAATATCTCACATTAGACTCGATATAGACACTTAATCTGAGAACTACATAGATCCACAATAATAATAAAAGTTCATTATTTAAGTGAAAAGAAGTGTTATTCGTGCTCTTCAAAAAGAAATTAAATCTTACGTGACTTTTACTTGAGAAAATAAAAATGCAAACAACCAATTCAACTCAATAATCTTCCAGGACTGAGGAGCATCCAATTTTGGTTACTAAGATATTCTCATCTCAAGGTCTTGTCTAATAATGGATTGAAGTTTAATTAATTGTATATATACTTGCTCAGAATGGCATCTGCATGTTGTTGCACCACCTTCCAAGCCATAACTACATGCTTTTCCTCAGTCAGAGTTGAACCAACTGCACATCTTAAAACATACATACCTCCAACCACAGCATGAGTCATGTATACACCACCTGATCCGTTTATGGCCTCCAGCAGCTTGCAGTTGACGTCGTTCACACATTTCTCATTTCGAATTGCTGATGGTGACACCCTAAAACAGACCATAGAGAAGTTCCTAGGCACCACGATCTCAAACCTTTTGTCCATGCCCACAAGCCCTTCAAAAACCTTGGCCATTTTCACATGCCCTCTAAGGAAGTCCCTAAGTTTAGCCACCCCATAGCTTCTAAGCACAAGCCATAGTTTCATGGCTCGGAACCTCCGGCTCAGGGCTATTTGCCAGTCTTTGTAGTCCACCACTTGCTTTGAATCTGTGGCCTTGTTGCTCAAAAACTCTGGATTCGTCGACAGTGAATTTATCAACGCACTTGGATTCTTCACCCAAAGGCAGCAACAGTCCAGAGTGGTGAAGAACCATTTATGCGCATTGAAGCTAAATGAATCTGCACCTTCAACACCATCAAGGAAGTGACGAAAATCTGGACAAATACATGCACTTCCTGCGTATGCAGCATCAACATGAACCCACATCCCATAATCTTTTGCAACATCGCATAGTGGCCCCAATGGATCAACTGCAGTGGTTGCAGTTGTTCCGATAGTGGCACATAGAAACAATGGCACCAACCCGGCTTCTATGTCTGAACAAATTGTCAATCGTAGCAATTCAGGTGACAGTGAAAATGACGTTGAACTTGTAGTCTTGATGGCCCTGAAATTCTTTGGGTGGATTCCAACAATTTGAGAAGCTTTCTGAAGGGCGCTATGTGTTTGATCTGACCCATACGCAACTAGCTTCCCAATATTGTCTCTACCAATTAGGCCTAGCATTTGATCCCTGGCAGCTGCCATGGTGCACACAATGGCCTCACAAGTAGTCCCCTGTAATACACCACCGCCATTGCCAGAGAAAAGGAAACACTTGGGAAGCTCAAGCATTTGTCCAAGCCAATCCATGACTATGCTCTCTAGCTCAGTTGCAGCTGGTGATGAAACCCAGTTGAACCCCACGACATTGAACCCAGTGCTGAGCATTTCACCAAGAAACCCTGCAATGCTACCACTTGAAGGGAAGTATCCAAAGTAGCTAGGACTCTGCCAATGTGTGATGCCAGGGACAATATGGTCATTCACATCTTGGAGGATGGTTTCAATGGTCTCCGGGTTATAGGGGGCAGAGTCTGGCAAGCGCTGTCTGAGATAACCCGGTTGAACTTGGCTTAGGACCGGGAATTTCTCAATGTTTTGGTAATAATCTGCAATGAAGTCTACTATCATATCATGTGGCCTTGCCTCCTAAACTCCACAGGGTCCAGAGGGTTGGTCATCTGGCCAGAATTGGGTTCTTTTGGACCATCATGGTCGAATTTGCGGCTACCCATTTGGATTCAAATAGAAACTAACACAGTCAGATAGGAAATTAACAGGGTCTTTTGGTTAATTGAGTTCCAATGGAGCATATGGCAAAGGTGTTTATATAGAGGCCGGGTGTGTTTGTTTGTGTGAACCGAGTAGGTGTGGTATCGTGGCCTGTGTTTGTTTTTGTGAACCGAAAATAGCTCCTCAAATGTTGATCACATGGATATTCATCTATAAATTAACGAAGTGTGCGATTTGGCCTAAAACTATATGAGAGTTATTAAAAAAAAATTGAATCACAAGGACTTAGTGAAAATTAAGCCTAACCACATGAATGAAAAGTATAATTTGGCCTTCTGTTCTTTATCTCTTCATTCGTGCTTTTTTATTTATTGGAGGACAAAATCGTAATATGTCAGTTGAGTGATCATAGAGGAACACAAATACACAAATTTAAAAACAAATTAATTTGCTAACTGAACTTGATGCTAATGAATAATAAATTAATGCATCAGTGGTATTTGAAGCTCTTCATATACAGCCACATGGTTTGGGTGTTAGGTTTCCATCATTTTGACATGTAGACCATGTGGCATGGCCTTGTGATAAACAGGATCCTAGGTTTATAACTTTATTGAATTGAATTGATGAACTGAAGAATTGAATTGAATTGATGAATTGAATTGAATTGAATTGAATTGAATTGAATTGATGAATTGAATTGAATTGAATTGAATTGATGAATTGATGAATTGATAAACAGGATCCTAGGTTACCATTCAATTCATTTTGATGAATTGAATGGTAACTTTTACAATTTTACCTGAAGAGTGACTTTTGAGTGTTGTAAAAATCAAGAAAAATCGAAGCAACTTGTTTTCAACCTGTTACCTTCCTTTAGCTTGCCAACCTCAGCTATCTGTGGATTCTGATTACGACAAAGTTAACAGAAAACTACTCAGAATTAAGCAAATTAAAAGGAAAAAAGAAATGGAACTAAAAACATAAACTTGCCAAAACCAAAAGCACTGAAGCAAATATGTAATTAGCACCAAGAAATACCCTTCTCAAAGAAAATTTTAACTTTGCCTCTGTTACCTTTTTTATGTCCACCAACAGAAATATCTTCAAAATCATCGAACCTGCTCTTCCTAATAGACTGCAAGAGTTAAAAACAAAGTAATAAGGATCATGAATGTAAATTCAGAAGAGATGTAGAATTCAATTACTTTTTTTTCATTCTTTTGGCACAATTTCATGTTAAAAAATGCAATCAGTTAACTCCACTCATATTCGAAAGAGAAAACTAGCACAGCTCATACAAGGTTGGAACTTGGAACACCTAAGCCAGCAATTTATTTTGAAGTGAATCAATGGAATACTTTGGAGTATGCATTATATTAAGTCACGGTATAATGCACTCTCATGGAGTTGCACATCATGGTGATCCCGAATATTTGACACAAACACTGCCATCAAGAAGTGAATAGATCAGTCAATCCCTCACTAAACTCTTGAGTTAAATTAATCAACAGTCAGATCATTGTACCACTTATTGCTTCCAATAATTGACTGATTACAACAACATAAATTAAAGCATACAAAAAGTGAGTAATCTTTCTAAAAAAAACACCAGGGGCACAGAACCATGTCAATGATTACACTGTCAACTTTTCTCTGAAACACCGTACACCCCAATAAATGCAAGAGCGCACACACAAAGTACTGGTAAATGACCAACCGTAATTATGTTTTGGGAAGGGTAAATGATTTTTTAAATTTGAAACAGAGGTTAGGTTTCGGCTGTTAAAAACAAGTGATAGACGATTAGGAGGCAGAGAAAGAGTATGACTAAACCCTAGATCAAGATGAACAGAAATGGCGTGGCGGGGTTGACTTAGAGAAGGTAAATAATCAAACCATGCAATCCATAGATGGGCAACAAAAAAAAACAAGTGCTTACCATCTCTTGCTGTTCCTTCAACTGCTCAGTTTTCAAGCCATTAGCACCAACCTTGTCCTTGTGATGGTTTTTGTGCTTCTTATGATCCTTATCCCTGTCTTTGCTCATTTTATGCTTCCTCTTCTTGTCTTCTAACTTACTCTTTGAATTCACCTCTGAGGTACAGATAGCCTTCTCTCCCTGTGAGCACCATACAAAACTGACCTTAAATCACAGAATTCACAAGACCAAGCAAACCCTGCACCCACCCAGAAAGAAAAAAAGAGAAAAGAACTGAACAAATAAGCAAACACATATGTAGGAAATGTCTTACATAAGGCAAATTAACAGGAGTAGTTTCCCGTATTAGAAAAGCTTCACTCAGTATATCCAAATCAAAAGGATATATGTGTGCATTACTTTCCCTCATATAAACGGTGTTCTGAAAGAGATGATCCAACTCCATCCCTTCTCCTTTCCTGATTTCTGTGTCTCCCACCACATCATGTAGATAACGAGTCTCTGATATTGACAAAGGAAGTGATCTCTTGCAAAAAAATTCATGATAAGGCCAAAGCTTATACTGATTAATGAGATCAGCAGCACCACCAAGTTCCCTAGGCCCTGATAATCATTTAAGGTTCAAGGAAGCACCTCGATTAACGTTACCCCAATTGAAAGTCAAAATTAGGATGACACCATTGTGTTCGAATCATGCTACACCACTTTTCAAATAGAAATCTCTTTTAAAAAAAATAGGATTTTATATGTTTGAGTGGTCCTCAGGACTCTTCCAATTGACCATTTCATGATCAAAAGGGTTGAAATAAAGCTCTAATTTCTATATCACTGCGTTTAAACCTCACGTTATACTCTCCAGCCGTGAAGCTCTAATAAACAGTGAATTCAGAAACACTGAAAGTAAACAACAGAAGCAGAGGACACAAAATGCAGATAATAGACTATTAAAGCCCTGTAGAAAATGCAGTATTTTGGATACCAATAACACAAACAATTTTGAAGAGATAAATTGAAAACTGTTGAAAGCCATATTGGAGACTTCAAAATATCTGAACCAGAAGATATGCCAACGACAATAATATTTGCACCAGAGTGAAAGACAGGATAAGCAGCATGGGAAATTGTACATTGTATATTAGTTAGAACTTGAAAAAAAAATTAGCATCAAACACATAAGCAAAAGAAACAATGAATAGAACCTCTTGTCATATAAGCTTCTTACCCCTTCCAAACCTTTTGGCTCCAAGATCCATCTGTTTAGTGACACATTAAACAAAAATATGTAAATTCAGCAGCTATCAAGCATTTTAGCCTAAGGCTATTTACAAACACATAAACATACCCAATATGACTTCTTCTTCTTCTTGTTGGAAACCCAATATTATATAAACATACCCAATGCGCCCACTCATCAATTTTTCTTCTTCATCGTATATACCTCAAGACTTCAAGAGATGGAGAGACCTGCGGTGTCGTCACTCATCTTCTGGTTTGCTTCAACCATCGGGGAATCTTCTTTTCTCTTGATCTGTTTCGATCTGGTTTGCTCTGGCTTGCTTCACTAATTCAATTACAGTTTTATGATTTTTATCCATTTTCTTTTGTTCCCTTCCACTCTCTGCAGTCTGCACAGTGCACCCACGTGTTTTCCACTTTCCATATTGTTAATAACTTAATATGTTTTCTTAAGAGGAGTGTTAGAAGCTCTCAAAAAGTTGTGCCTCAAATGTATCTCAATGACATGGATTTTTCATATAATAATATTATTTAATTAATTTAAAGACAACTCATAATTATTTGCCACATAAGACTTTTTAAAAACTTGTATACCCTTTTAAATATCTTAACATTTTTAAATTTAATTACAAAAAAAATAGATTTAAAAAATATTTTCATCCAATTAAACTTAAAGAAAACAAGATACACGTTCATATGCTAACATTGAAAACCAAGAAACACAACCTCATCAGTGGAAAAAGAAAAACAGGGCTTCAACAATTTTGACAACTTCATCATAAGAAAAAAAAAAAAAAGGGTTCAACAATTTCAACATGGAAGCTATGATTTTATCACTCCATGTTCAAGTAAAGTTCTTCTAATGATTTTATCACTGCATGTTCGTTAAGAAATTCAGCCCTAATTTTAGAATCCTAAAATTTACTACTCAGACCATAAAACTCTAGAATCATTAAAAATATTCTTGTGATTATATGCAACACAATTTTGTTAGGCATGATAAATTAGTAATCTTGAGACAAGTCTTATTATTATATGGGAGTGTCAATACAAACCCCAAGTTGGAGATTATATTAAAACTTTTTTTCCAAGGAAATATCGTTCTATAAAAGCTCCAACAAGACGAAAAGAACTAGTTCCTAGCAAACCTTGAACATTTGCTAACTTAAGGAGAGGAAAAATTAACAATTAAAAGACCAAGGAGATATATATAGTACATGATTTATTTCACAAGATGCACGATTTGTGATTTCTCACATACTTTTTGTCGCTTTATTACTAGGTTGTTTGCTTCAAATAATAACTCTGCAGTCAATTTATAATTACTGGGTTGTCTGCTCAAATAATAACTTTGCAGCCACTTTATCAAAAGCATTTTCCCTAATTTAATTGGATGAAATTTTTTTAAAATTTTATTATTATTATTTAATTTTAGATTTTTAAGATATTTAAAAATGATATACAATTTTTTACAAAGTCTTATGTGGCAAATAATTATAAGATGTCTTTAAAGTAATTAAATAATATTATTATATAGAAAATCCACGTCTCTGAAGCACATTTGAGGCACAACTTTTTGAGGCCCATAATCTTTTCCCTTTCTTTAATATATTGTTAGTACTTACTTAGTAGTTAGTAATAATAGTATATGAACTAGAAAAACCCAATGCATTTAAAATTAATGCATCCGTGACCCACTTACACGCTATTAGAGAAACAGAGACCCATTACATATCATCAGAGGCCCATTACAAAAAACAAAGATAAGAAACAAAAATTATATCTCTATGATGAGGAACCAAAGCTTCAAAAAAAAAAAAAAACCCTTATCCCATACTTCAACTAATCTGCTTCAAGTTCAATTTATACTTATGAAAGATATTGTCAATCCAAAATCCAAGTTTCCAGCTGAAACTGAAAGAAAGAGAGAGATACTAAAAAAACAAGAGAGAGAGGGAGAGACTGTAAAGAAAAAAGTTAAAGAGGAAAAATTTGGCAATTAGGGTTTGATTACTAGTAGATAATTGTTAATTTTGGATAAAAGCAGAAAGTTTTGGATTTTGACTTTTGAGTTGACGAAATAAAACCTAAAATAGTCATTGTTAAAGGAGGGCAATTTGATCTTTTTTGATGTTGTTAAATTTTGTTTTTAGTACTTATTATTTGCTCGAAGTTATACTTTGATATTTGTAGTTTCCTTGAAGTTTCACTTTGATATCTTTAGTTTATTCAAAATTCTACTTTTAGTAGTATAATTGACGAAGTTACAAACGGCGTAATGAAATTATAAACATTTTACAAACTATATGTACCGAAATTGAATTTCCAGCAAACTATACTTAACAAAGTAAAATTTCACTGAAAAAGTACCTACCAACAAATAAAGATAAAAAGAAACAGTACACAAAATCATAATCTACTGTGTAATATTGAAAGTAGAAAACTTTAAATCTTTCATGATCAATAAACAGTCTAAAACAAAACTTTTCCAGTTGAAAGTAAAAAGACTAAAGCCTTACAACTAAACTAACCCGACAGTCCATGGCAAGCTGACGAGGATTTGGTACGACCCGTCAATTCTAGTAACTCTAAAAGGTCGTGCCTTTGTCGTTTTCAATTCTTTCTTCTTCTTTTTTTTCTTTTAAGAAAAAGATAATTCATTAATTCTTCTTAGAAAATAATCAAAATATCATTTAGCCCATTACACTATTAAGACTATTAATTTAGCTATTAATTCTTAAATAAATAAAAAAAGAATACCGCAAGTTAATTTTTTTATGAACAAAATTCCGGTAACAAACATCATAAAATAGGGGTAAGCTATATGCGTTTGACATAATATACCAAAATTTAATAACCATTTAAGAAATGATAGATAGTAAGTAAATCATATATGTGACACATTATGAGGTCAATGAATATATATTGTAATTGACTTGACCCATTTTCTTATAGGAACATGAAAAATATGACATTATGTATGCCTAAATACATAAAATAATGATTTTATTAATGCAACAACATGTTGATATATATAATTGAAAGACCTTAATGGCTATGATTTATTATAGTTAATTGAATCGACAATTATAATGTTTTGGTTAAAGACCGCTTCATCAACTAACCATACTTACTTACATAAAGTCACAAAAGAACATTAGTTGATCAAAGACTTAATCACTTTTGATTATATCAAGCTAGTAATAAGTTGTTGAACCTTAATTATCCATTTCACAATAAAAATAACAACTCTAAGCAACAACCCTTGGTATGTACGTAGTAGCTAATTAAAATCACCCTCCACCTTTGGATCAAATAATTTCAAGTCCATCATAAATGCATAAAGTAGGTAAGGATTATATCAACAGAACAATGGTTTGATATAATTGAAAAGACTTAGCTAAGTACATCATATTAGAGTCTAAATAGATAATCACAATGTTTTGGCCAACAAGTTCAACAACTACACTATTGACTACCCACCTTCATTCACATAAAGGAAAGAACAAAAAACAAAAACCACTAGGTTGGTCAATGGCTTAATCACTATTGATTACATCACATTAACAATAAGTTGTTAAGCCTTAATAAAATTATCCATTTCATAATAATTTTAGTTATTACAAGTCTAAGCAACAATCCCCTATCATCCTAGACCCTTGCATCAAACGATTCAAACGACTTGAAACCCGTGAACGGCTCTGATCATATCAATCATATCATGCCAATAATACCAGAATACCCATCTCACCTACAAATTTGTCTCCCATCTGAAAATCACACTCATCAATTCGTGCAGGTCCCACTTAACTTCACGTGTAAACCTTTCCCTTCAATGAAAACGAAGCACACCAGGAACATCACAGGGTCACAGCCCAATACCAAGTCCCCACGTGTCATGGTTAAAAAAAGCAAAGGAAAAGCGGGACACGTTTGTTTTCACTTGTTTGGATGCTTCCTTCCTTCGACTGTCGGCGAGCTCTCTCTCTCTCTCTGCTTAGCTGTCACTCTATACAACCTTACAGACACAGACACGTGGCACGCCTCCCATTGGTCCAAAATCTCCCGGTTATTTCTCCCTCATGTACTCTTGAACCAAAAACACACTCGCTCGCACTATAAAAGCCCCCCACCATAACACCCTGTTCGTGTCGGCAGAAAACAGCGCATTGATTCACGCCGTCGAGATATTTTTTTTCCCGAGAAAACAGCGCAAAGTTGAGACATTTTCCCGGAAAATTTAGGCGAATTTGAGAAACAGAAAATGATGAAGAGAAAGCCCAATGCGTACGTTCGAACGAGGGAGAGCTCCACGACGATGCCGTCTTCTACGTCAGTGGACGAGGAAGCTGAGTGGGAAATGAGACCGGGGGGAATGTTAGTCCAGAAAAGGGTTGAGAAATCCGACGCTCCTGCTCCGAACTTACGGCTCCGGATTACTTTCGGTGCGCTTCGGTACGAGATCTCGGTCAGCTCTCAATCCACCTTCGGTAATAATAACCTCGATCTATCCTTAATTTGTAGTATTTCATGTCTTGCCACGTCATTCTTTGTTTCCTGTTTGGCTCCCGAGAATATGACAATGTGAAAAGTACATTTTCTCGCTGACCAAACAAAATTAGTAATAAATTAATAATGATCACTAATTTGGAGGGAAAAATAATTTTTTTACTTTACTTAAAACGTTAGATGACGATAACATTTTTATTCGAGTATAATGTCGGTGGTGAATTGTGAGGATAAAATTGTAAAATTAACATGAGGGTGGACCCAAACTATACAGGGGAGTTGAAGAAGGTTCTTACGACAGAGACGGGGTTACGGCCCGGTGAGCAGAGGCTAATATTCCGAGGTAAAGAGCGAGAAAACGGTGCGTATTTGGACATGTGCGGAGTCAAAGACCGGTCAAAAGTCATACTAATCGAGGACCCAGCCAGCATCGAGCGGAGGAGCACCGAGACACGCCGAAACGCTAAGATCCAGAGCGCACATCGCGCCATCTCGGACGTGTGCTTGGAGGTTGATAAGCTCGCAGAGCAGGTGAGCTAAACCCACACCTCACTTGAACTGTTGTACAGTCGCTTACTTTTATAATATGTTATTTGTTGTTAAATGGTTTTGTTTTGTGAGAAAAAAAATTTGGAGTAACGTCAGCCGTTGATCTGTAGTGTTGTGATTAAGTCAGAAGTCTGTGAGACAGCTGGGCTTAGCGTGTGTGTTGAATCTTGACCGTCAAGTTGTGGTTCAGTGGGCTCCACTGGACTGAAGTGAAACTCTGGTGGTTTATGGATCATGGCGGTGGACTGTGGACCCTCCGTGTTTGTTGTAAAACTAAATTATGAGGTGGGACTCTTTGGTGGAGAATAGAATCCTACTGGTTGGGGATAATCAAAGTTGGAACTCTTTGGTGAAGAGTTGAACTGTCCATTGTGTGGGGTTTGTTTGCGTGAGCCTTACATTACATGTAACTAATGTGCCATTGAATACATGGTGTAAAGTAAAGGATGTGTTACCGCATTGGATTTCATGTTTTGTTTGCATCAGAATAGGCATTAGATGCTTCTTTTCTACTAAAAAATGTTAGGTACATTTAATATTCTAATAGACCAATATTAATATCTTTGTGATTTTCTATGTTTTATATGTGTCATTTTAGGGAATCTAGCTAAAGTCATCACCTACCTATCTTTTCATTCCTTGTGTCACAGTCTCACAGACCATGCATATTGCATAAGGTTAATTAAAACTGTAAAAATGATTATATAATTGACCACACGAACTAATACCCACAGTGCATGATTCCACTCCAATAGGTATCTGCGATTGAAAAATCTATCTCAAATGGAATGAAGGTACCAGAAGTTCAGATCACAACACTGACTGAGATGCTCATGAGACAAGCAATCAAGCTGGACAACATTTCTGCAGAAGGAGATGCTTCTGCTCAAAAGAGTTTGCAGGTATATATTTGCCACAATCATTTTATTTCGTGTGACTTTCTCATGCCATTAATTTATCACGATGCTTACAATATAATGCTTCTAATAATGCCTATTAGATTATTGGGTTTCTAATAAGTGTCTTAAATCAAGTTGTATATCCATAGACTGAGGTTTTTAGCATCAGCAGGGGTATAGTAGTACATATATGGTTTGCAATTATTCATTTATTCAAGGCTTTAGAGTTTAGTCCAGTGAGAAATCTAATTATAGAAATTGGATTTGCAGTACAAGAGGGTGCAGAAATGTGTTGAAAGTCTTGATGTGCTGAAGATATCAAATGCAAGAGTAAAGCCAGTTGTTGTGACAACCAAGTGGGAGACCTTTGACCCTCCTCCAACCACAACCCAATGGGAATTTTTTGATTAATCTTCCCACCACTTTTTCTTCTTCTTCTTCTTCTTCTTTTTCTTTTTTCAATCTTCTTTGGTCTCCCATTTATGTAACTAGCTATGGAGAGGAGGAGCACAGTGAGCTGCCTGTACTTATAGCTCTTCATCTTCCTCCATGAACTTCGTCAATAAGTGTTGGTTATGAATTCTATATGATGATAAGTTACATATATAGCTAGAGAAATGCAGTTTTGTAAAATCACTGATATACTATTTGCCCAGAATTTTGTGGACATTTTCTTGCACCCTTCATGAAGCCACACTGTTTAGTGTTTTGTATAAGCAATGTTTACTAGTATAACTGTATAAATAACCGAGAATAAAATCACGATTACATTGATCCACAGAGATGTCAAGTTCAAACTTTATCTCCCCACATCAAAAAATTATATTAATCAGTCTTATTCAATATATATAGATAAATTTATATGTAAAACAAACGATGAAAGATATGATCTTTTTAAAATACAATCATTTTTGTGTTTGACAATTTAAAAGTTATAAGGGTATTAGTGCAATTTAAAAAGAAAATGTAAATCAACCAATATAAATGGGGGAACAGATAATAAAATAGGGGACGTGATTCAAGAAAAATTTATCAAAATTTAATAAATTTTATGGGCTATGTATTCAAATGTAAAAGCTTATGAACCAACTCAAGTGGTATGAGGGTACACATCCAATAAGCATTTGACTCCCACATAAAGTGTCAACATTGCTGTTGGTCACTTAAACTCTGATAATCCATATCCCAAATTGACTCCTATATGAGTATTCACTCAAAACTATTACATCTTTACAATAGGAAGCCCTTTCTCAAACAAACATATGATCTGATGCTCCCAAAGCAACCCCCACAGATACACCCATCGTTTGCACATACATTCTCAACAACCTCTACTCACAATCACATAACTCACTTCTCTTCCCCAAATTGCCCACAAAACCCACTACCATTCATTTTAAAAAAATGCATTGCTCTCTTGCAATGCTGTGCATCCTCCAAGCTGAAACTTCAGCAAATCCATGCCTTCTCTATAAGGCATGGTGTCCCACTCACCAACCCAGACATGGGCAAACACCTCATCTTCACCGTAGTGTCTCTCTCAGCCCCCATGTCCTATGCCCACCAAATATTTTCCCACATCCAAAGCCCCAACGTGTTCACATGGAACACCATGATCAGAGGCTATGCTGAGAGTGAGAACCCAACCCCTGTTATTCAACTTTACCACCAAATGCGTGTGCATTCTATAGAACCTGATACACACACGTACCCTTTTCTTTTAAAGGCTGTGGCCAAGTTGATGAATGTTAGAGAGGGTGAAAAGATACATTCCATTGCTCTGAGAAATGGGTTTGAGTCACTGCTCTTTGTTAAGAACACTTTGGTTCACATGTATGCTTGTTGTGGTCATGTTGAGAGTGCACACAGGATGTTTGAGTCGATGTCTGACAGAGACCTTGTGGCTTGGAATTCTGTGATTAATGGGTTTGCTTTAAATGGAAGGCCCAATGAGGCTTTGACTATTTTCAGGGAAATGAGTTTGGAGCGTGTTGAGCCAGATGGGTTCACCATGGTAAGTTTGTTGTCTGCTTGTGCTGAGCTTGGAGCTTTGGCTTTGGGTAGGAGGGTCCATGTCTACATGTTGAAGGCTGGCTTGACGAGGAATTCGCATGCTAGTAATGCCCTGCTGGATCTCTATGCAAAGTGTGGAAGCATTAGAGAGGCACAAAAGGTGTTCAAAGAAATGGAGGGGAGGAGTGTGGTTTCTTGGACTTCTTTAGTTGTTGGGTTGGCTGTTAATGGGTTTGGTAAGGAAGCACTTGAGCTTTTCAAGGAGTTAAAAAGAGAAGGATTGGTGCCTACTGAGATCACTTTTGTTGGGGTCTTGTATGCCTGTAGCCACTGTGGGATGGTTGATGAAGGATTCAATTACTTTAGAATGATGAAAGAGGAGTATGGAATTGTGCCCAGAATAGAGCATTATGGTTGCATGGTGGATTTGTTAGGTAGGGCAGGCTTAGTGAAAGAAGCATATGAATACATTAAGAACATGCCCATGCAGCCCAACGCTGTTATTTGGAGAACCTTATTAGGAGCGTGCACGATTCATGGGCATTTGGCTCTGGGAGAGACAGCAAGAGCCAACATCGAACAGTTGGAGCCTCGACATAGTGGTGATTATGTGCTCCTCTCCAATCTCTACGCATCTGAGTGTCGTTGGGCGGATGTGCAAAAAGTGAGGAGGACAATGCTTAGTGAAGGGGTGAGGAAAACTCCGGGGTATAGTATTGTTGAGTTGAGAAATTGTGTTTATGAGTTTACTATGGGTGATAGATCTCATCCACAAAGTGAAGATATATACAAAATGCTAGCAGAGATCACGAAATTGTTGAAACTGAAAGGTTATGTGCCTCATACAGCAAATGTTCTTGCAGACATAGAGGAGGAGGAAAAAGAAAATGCTTTGTCCTATCACAGTGAAAAGGTTGCAATTGCCTTTATGCTCCTAAATACTGCACCAGAGATCCCAATTAGGATTTGGAAGAATTTGAGAGTTTGTGCAGATTGCCATCTTGCAATCAAACTCATATCGGAGGTTTATGACCGGGAAATTGTTGTGAGGGATCGTAGTCGATTTCACCATTTTAGAGATGGTTCTTGTTCTTGTAGAGATTACTGGTAACATATGGAGTCATTTGTCTCTATTGGTCAAATTCAAGCAATAATGGTGTAGACATGAAGCTGCCATTGAAGATTTGAATATGACAAGCAAACTTTGGCCATTTTTGCCTTCACTAAACTGTGCAGACATCATTACTATATCTTGACAGTTATATTACAAATGGCCTTTACTCCATTATTTTCAAATAATATCTTACATAAACATTTTCTCTTCCAAGATGTAACAGTAGAGTTTCATAGTGGGTTGAGTCGGTTGACATATAGAAAGCTAAAGATGTACAAATCCAAAACTTTGATAGACAAAAGATGGTTTAACAAAAATGTACTCTACGAAAAATTGATAGGGAAACAATATTTTCAGAAACTAGTGGAAAAATTATTTGTAAATGACATGCACGATTTAATATTTTTTTAAAAATATTGTGCAGTTTTTTTGGGTTTGGGGCCTTTGGGCTTTGCTTGTTTTTACCAAAAAAAAAAAGTCTAGTCAACTTTGAAAAAAAAAAAAGTCAAGTTTTTTCATTCACCGTGAATTACTAAATTGACTATTCTTAAGCTATTTAACAATAATTTAGCGAAATGTTTACATTATTTTAGTGGCCAATTATTAAATTTTTTTGTATATTTGTATCATTCGACAATTGTATACTGAAATAATATAAACATTTCGGTAAATTATTGTCGAATAATTCAAAAGTAATTAATTTAATAATTCAAAATTGTCAGAATATCTTGACCAAAAAATAAAGAAAAAACAGTACATTGCAATTTCCAATCCGTTATGCTCGGCAGCCTGGCCATAAAGTTTAAAATTTCGAAAACCCGCCAAACGGAAAAAGCGAGGCGCGTGAGATTGAGAGATGTTGGCGGGTTAAAATTCAAAACGAAGCTTCTTCTTGCCGATATAAAATGGAAATATATATTATAAAAAAAAAAAACCTCAAGCAAAACTCCCCATCGTCTTCTTCTTCTTCTTCTCACCTGCCATTCGATAACAGTTCAATATATTTCTCAAGTGCAGAAAAATAAATGGAGAATCCGGCCCACCTTGAGAGAATGGGCAGAGAGCTCAAGTGCCCCATCTGGTATCTCTCTCGATTATTTGTGTTTTCTAATTTTTTCATAGATCCGAATGAGCCATGTTTCTCGCCCTTTGCTTTTTGTTTGTTTTGCTAAATTGATTTTCTCGGCAGCTAAACAGACCCTTAAGCATTGACCATTCTCATCTGATTTATCTGCGTTTGCTTGATTCTGTATATAATTCGTTCATAGATTTTTGAAATTTCTGTTTCTAAAGTTAATGAGTTCAATTTCCTCGGTTTGTTTTGCAGTTTGAGCCTACTGAACTCTGCGGCTTCACTTAATTGCAACCACGTCTTCTGCAAGTAACCTCCTCCTTCATTGCTATTTGCCTATAAATGTTGCTTTGATTTCAGCTATATTAAAACTTGTAATACACTTAACCCATTATTTTTTGTCTCCTTCTTGTTTACAGCTCCTGTATCATGAAATCAATGAAATCGGGTTCTGATTGTCCTGTTTGTAAAATTCCATATCAGCGTAGAGGTAAGGACGATGCTTTCATTTTGCGACTAAATCAAGTTCTCGTACTATGCATAGTTCTTACTTCTTGTCAATGATTTTGTTTTAGAGGTTCGCCCTGCTCCTCACATGGACAATTTGGTTAGTATTTACAAAAGCATGGAAGTTGCTTCAGGAATTAATATATTTGTCACTCAGAATGCGCCCTCAACCAAATCATCAGGTATTTTTTCTGTACAGTTATTTGAAATGGTAATATGTTCAAGCTATAGTCTGAGATTGCCTTGTTGATGTTGCAGTAAATAAATTTATTGAATAATATAGTGAAGAGAAACAACACATATGCAGTGGGTTTATCTGCAATTTGCGTAAAACCAGCATTTCTTTTACTTTCTATAAATTTGGTTGTCAGTTATAGGATGTCTAATTCCCATGCTCTCTTACCGTGACTTCTATTCAGTTCCTATCTGTTTTGTTATGCAATTACCATTAAGTAATAGAGGCTATAGGATGCAAAACAACATTAATGCTCAGTTTTGGGTGCATACTTTCAATATATCAGTCTGGATTCTGGAATTAGTTTACTTTGTGTTAGGCTACAAGACATCGCCGCCATCAGTGACATTGATTTTATCTCATCTAACCTGAACTTTCACAATCTTATGGTGTTTATGACACCAATCTCATGTTAAGGTACATTATAATTCAACTTATGCTTTTTTTTTTCCTTCTCTGTCATTTACTTGATTACAGACAGAAAACAACAAGGTGACAATGATTGTAGCCATGATGAGCAAGATGAACTTTGTCAGGATAGAGCTAAGAAACAGAAAACGTGCAGAGGAAAAGGCTCAAGGAAAACTAAATCCAACCTCGAAAAGTCTAGTCCTGTTTCAGTTAAACCTTCATTTCCAACCAAGAAAAGGGTTCAGGTTCCACAATGTCCTCTTTCAGAAACTCCTACACGGCCTGCAAAGTTAGTAGGTAAATTAATGGATGAAAGATCTAAGCAGAGTTCAGCGACCCAAAAGGAGCAGCCTGCTCCAAATGAAAATGGAGAACCGGTGCTTCCACCTTTCTTTTGGTTGAGAGACAAAGATGTGGAAAATTTAAGTCAGCCTGGTGATCAACTTACTGATATTCCGTCTCCAGATGTTCCTACTTTCAGTGATATCAAAGACTCCGATGATGAAAACTGTTCTAGATTGAACCTAATGGTAAGTTTTTAACCTGTATTTCACTAGCTCTGAAATGATTTGTAATATTGTTTAATTGATCTGGCAGTTATGCGTAAATTATTAGGCTGGTTTTTTAATTTAGATGGGTGCTACTTAGTACTTTACTAAGTTGGCTAGTTGCTTCCATTTCACACTCATCTGGACAATGGAAACAAAAAAATCTATGTTTCTCAGCTTGATATAACAGCCTAGCTGACCTTCCTGCTCACTGCAAATTTCTGTTTACACCATGGATTTGGCAGTTAGTGAATACAAAAATGTTGATTTGATCTAGCTTTGAATAATTAAGAAGAGCTCGTTTTCACTGAAAATATATTGATGGTGCTATAAAGTTATCTTAACTGTTGATGATTTCATGCAGGATGAAGTGCATGGTAAAGCTTCAGATGTTGCAGATTTATTTGATAGTGAGATGTTTGAATGGACGCAAAGAGCTTGCTCCCCTGAACTTTGTTCAAGTCCTTCCAAGATGCAGGTATCAGGCCATTTAAAACTATGATGTTTCACCTCATATGTAATTTCTTCCTTCTAAAAATTCTAAGATTGTCAAGCCCTCCAATTTTTCATGGCAGATCATGGTTATTACTAAAATAAAACTGAATGCAGGTTGCAGATAACCATGAAATTGATAGAGTTCAAGTGAAGGAACGAAAAGAAGCCCCACAGAACAAAAAAATAGATGAAGAACCTTCTGCTGAAAATAAAAGGTCTAGAAATTCTAGAAAAAATGGTGGAAATATGTATTTGCTGCCTGATCGTCCCCCTGCTGGAACTAAGGATGCTAATGATCAAGTTGTTAGTAATGAATCTAACGAGAGAGGTAGGCAGGCAAGGAAATATGTATTTGCTGCCTGATCGTCCCCCTGCTGGAAATGAATCTAACGAGAGAGGTAGGCAGGCAAGGAATATAACTAAAAGAAAGTGTGACACTAGTCATACAGGCCCAGTTTTTGATATTAATGATAGTTCTTTGGATAAGTCTTGCAAAAGGAGTAAAAAGGCCCGCCAATCTGTGGCTGCAACTAAGCCAACATCTGAAAATATTGATGCCCTCTCTATCAGAGCTGAAAGTCTAAATCACGGTGATGAAAAGGGGATAGGTACTAATGATAGTTCTTTGGTTAAGACTTACAAAAGAAGTAGGAAGGCCCATCAATCTGTGTTTCCAGCTAAGCCAACTTCTAAAAATGTCGATTCTCACTCTGTCAGAGATGAAAGTCAAAATCATGGTGATGAAAAGGGGATAACTGAGTTACCTAGTTCATTAGGAAATAATGAAGGCAGTGATGAAGCTTTTACTCAGAAGAAGGCTGGAAAAATCTGTAAGGACATCAATGCCAAGAACAAGATGCACTGCCCAGTTAGGTCAAGAAAACAAAGGATGGTCTCTATGCCAAACAAAATGCTTGTGGAGGTTTCAAAAGTACATAAGCAAAAAAATGAAGATACTACAGTTGAGTTGTCACGTATAAATATCCTTACAGATGACAGCAAGAAAGCCTCTGAATCCAGGACAAAGTTCAAAAAACTTGCTAGAGAAGCAAAGTCATGTGATCGAGAATTGAAAAGTACCAAAAAGGCAAAAGTTTCCTCTGATGACAACTCAAAGAATGATATTGTTTTTGATATCGGAGAGGGTCATGAGAATGTTAAAGAAAGTGGAAATCAATCCACTGAAAATATCAAAGGCAATTGTAATGTTAGGGTTTTAACTGATCAATCACCAGTGCAGAAGCTTCCTTCATTGGCAAACGGTGTGGTTTTGCAGAGATGTGAGGTCATTCCTAGTAAAATCCAATGTGCTTTCTGTCTTTCATCAGAAGAATCAGAGGTATTGCCACTCCCTTCCCTAGATGTTCTTTTGGGTAGCTCATATGTGAATTTCCTCATATGTTCATAAGATTTACCTTTAGAATTCAAAGCTGACATTCATTGCCATCAAAACCTAAATTACAGGCTTCGGGAGAGATAATCCACTATTATAATGGAAAGCCTGTTGCTGCAGATCACAATGGAGGATCCAAGGTTATACATTCACACAAGTACTGCACTGAATGGTAAGCAAAATCCTAGAAATGAGCCAAAAGCATATGTGTTTTCATATAAGTAAATTTCTGTTTAACTGAAAATTAAGTCTGGATGCATTGTGGAAGTCTGCTCTTGCTTTTTCTTTAGATGCTTACAGCTTCTAAATTGCTCAAAAATATGCGCAGGGCTCCCAACATTTATTTTGAAGATGATACTGCTATTAATCTTGAAGCTGAATTAACTAGGAGTCGTAGAATTAAATGTTGTTGCTGTGGAATTAAAGGAGCTGCTCTTGGGTGTTATGAGAGGAGTTGTCGTAAGAGCTTTCATGTTACCTGTGCAAAGTTGATTCCTCAATGTCGATGGGATACTGTAAGTATAATAAAAGAAGTGTTATTTTCATTCAATGTTTTCATTTTGAGGCTTTATTTTAATTCTAATTGTCTTGAATCAGGATAACTTTGTTATGTTGTGCCCCCTTCATGTCTCTTCTGAGTTGCCAAATGAAAGTTCTGAATCTCAAGCAAGGAGGAAGAAGAGCAATCCTAGAAAGTATGTAGAAATTTTCCTCATATCCAAAATTTATCATAAGAAAACCCAGCTTTTCTACTGAACAAGATTTTCATTTATGACTTTCTCTTACTGCTTCTGTAGACAATCTAATGTGGAACATAATAAAGTTGCTGTTAAACAAGACAGCAATACCCGCCAAGATTGGAATTTTTGTGGATCATCCAAGAAATTGGTTCTCTGTTGTTCATCTCTCACAAATGCAGAGAGGGTAAAAGAGCCGCTTAAAGTGCTTTATCTGTTCCTTCTTTTTTCTTTTCTTTTGGAATTTGAAAGTCTAAAGAATCCCATTATTCCTTGTTGGCTTGAACTGCAGGAATCTGTTTCTGAATTTGAAAGATTATCTGGAATTACAGTTTTAAAGAATTGGGATTCTACTATCACACATGTTATTGCGTCAATAGATGAAAATGGAGCATGCAGAAGAACCCTCAAAGTTTTGATGGGTATCCTGGAGGGGAAGTGGATACTGAGTATGGATTGTGAGTATTATTAATGATATCTAGATTGTTCTCCCTCAGGCATTTGGAATTTACAATTTGACATACATGTGTGTATGTACTCTCTGTGTACAGGGATTAATGCTTGCATGGAAGCCACGAAACTGGTTAATGAGGAGCCTCATGAAATTAGCGTTGACATATATGGAATCAGAGATGGCCCTCGACTTGGTAGACTAAGACTTCAAAACAAGGTTGGCTTTTCCTTAAGTTCAACTATCATAATGAAAACCTTTTACAGTTATTAGAATCTTTCTGTTATATAGATAATAAAACTAACATTTGTTTATGCACTGTTATTCTTGTTCAGTACATGAATAGTTTACATATATGTGTGCGTGGAGCAGGCCTGTTACCTTGCATTTTTTCTTTTAACAAACTGTTTTACATGCAGCAACCAAAGCTTTTCGATGGGTTTAAGTTTTACTTTATGGGAGAATTTATTCCTTCCTATAAGGGGTATCTACAAGACCTTGTGACAGCTGCTGGAGGAACTATTCTGCATAGAAAGCCTGTTCAAGAGGGCCCAAAGGCCTTGTCTACTAGTTCCTCCAAATGTCAAACCTTTATAATTTACAGCCTTGAGGTACCTGATCAATGCCATCCTTGCAAGAAGGGTACGTTCAAACGTAGGCAGTCTGATGCAAAGGCTTTGGCGGCTTTGGCCAGTTCTGCTGGAGCCAAGGTGGCTAGCAATTCATGGGTTTTGAACTCCATTGCTGCCTGCAAGTTACAAAGTCTTTCTGAATAGTATTTATATCCCAGAAGTCTTGTACATGTTTAAAACTTCTCCAGGATCAGTTTCATATTTCTATGTACTTATTTTCTGGTTCTTAAAACTGTAAACATAAACATCATTTATTGCTGGCTCCACTGCTATTCAAAACGCATAGAAAATGACACTTCTTTCTCAATGATGAGAATTGTGTAGACAGAGAACATTATTCTTGCTAGGCCACTGTTCTATACAACATAACAATGTAAAATTATCTTCATTATACAAATGGCAAAAACTATTTCATAGGGCACGGCAATAAATAGGTTTGTTCTCAATGGGTCTTGGGTTCTTTTCAGGGTAACACATGCCATTTGAAGGCAAATGATTTTCATATCAAGGACTTCAACGGGAGAAAGCTTGATATATTGCATTTGGCTCTTGAGTCTTGAGAAGGTTTCAAGGGCCTATATCCACCATTATTGCCTTGACATACTTTTGCATCAAAGCAATAAAGCATCATTGATTAGATGTGCGAAAGGCTACCATGGAGTGCTCTTCCATCTTTGCTTCAATGTGTCTCAACTGTCATGGAGTAGAGCAGTTAATGTACAACTCCAAGTTTTGGGAATGGCTTTAATAAAATCTGCATAGATTAAGAAATGAAAGTCACGGTTGAGCCTTGTCTCCGGACGCTTAGAATTTCCTTCAAGTAGTGATGGGATTGATACGCAATTCAGTCAGTCCTACACATAAATCTATAACACACCACGTACCTGATAGTAAACAGAAAACACCATTTTGTTTGGACCCAAAGATCAACTGTGTATTACCACATTGCCATATGAGTTTCTGCTTATGAGATGCAGCTGCTGAATGAAGGTAATTTAGTCACCAAAATTCTGCATGTCGGAAAGAGTTGGAATGAAATTAACAAGAGGTTCCACAGACTCATGATATACATCTCTTCATTATCAACTCTTTGATATTCAGGATGATAAGAAAATGAGAAGAAAAATTGGAATTATACAACTATTTTGGGCCAGTGTAGATGCAACCTAGAAACCTGAACTAGTCAGTTGCACATGAACAACAATATGAAACATCACTAATCTCTTCTACTTCTGACATATCACAACTGGTTCTGCTTCCCTCTTTTATTATAAAAATTCCAAGATATTAGTTGTTTGTCTTGACCACTAAAGAAAGGCCAAGAAAATTGCGAAAGTCAGAAAGACCAGACGTTTCTGGTTTCTGGTCACACTTTCTCCTGAGGCAATGACAGTAGGCTAAGTAGCATTGACCTCAGAGTTGTGTGTGTAACACTCACCTTTCTTCGGCTCATACTTCGAAATCTTCATGCTGACACGCTCAAACAGATGCTCCAATGCTGAAATTTCCTCTTCAATATCCGCTGCTTGCTCATTCCTTGTGGCGATCCTTTCCTTGAGGGCACGTATTTGGTCAAGGCCTTCTTGAACTTCCACCCCCATCTCCTCCAATGCCAGGTGCATTCCATCATTTTCCACTTTTGCATCTTTAATCTTTCTTTTCAAGTATCTACACCCATCAAGGGACTTAAGGAGTTGCTCCGAAAGTGCCTTGTTTCGTTCCTGGAGTGCTGCATTTCCATGACTACTCTCTCCCACAACACACTTCTTCTCTTTCTGTTCTGCTGCAAAAGATTGTACTTTTTCCAACAACTTCTCATTTTGCGCTCTAAGATCGTTAATATGTTCCTCCATCCCACTCAATTCTTGAACCTTTCTTGCAAGCTCTGATGCAATAATCTCCTTCTCCTTTCCCAAGCTGGTACACATTATTTCTAGGCTCTTTCGTGCTGCCAAGCTTGCACTAAGCTGTCTTCTCAATTTTTCCTTCTCATCAGTTAGTGGCTCCTGAGGCTTCTTTTCCCTCGGAGCATTTGGCCTAAGATCTGTATTGCACCGCCTGAGCTCGGCCCTCCTGCCAACAGATTGAGATTTCTGAATCCGGATTTTAACATCATCAATTATGGTGATCATCCCAGCCACCCTTTGAATCTTCCTGTCATCCACGTCCTTTGTGCATGCCTCATTATGATCCTGGATTAGCTTTAACAATAACTTAACATTGGCTGCAATGCCTACACAAGAAAAACCAAGAGATCAAATGAATGATTCAGTGTAAAATATGCCAAGATTGGTAGTTGCAGATGATGTCTTCTTTCTTTTTGGCCCAAAGCAATATAAATTGTGAGTGTTAAAACAGAGTAATAAGATAGACAACAAATCTTGTGTTTCATATAGGCATGATGTTGGAAAATTCTCTGTAACTTTATTGATTGAATGAAAGCAAAATTGTTGTTAGAATACACACAAACATACATACAAACACAAATATGTTATTCTGAAATGTGTGTCATGACAAGAAACCACAGGCATTGACAAGCAAAAAGAAAGCATATATTACCATCAAAACTATGATCTTCTGGCCTTTCTTTATGATTCGAGGGAGAAGCTGGTAATACTGCAGGAGATGAAAATGCTCGAATCCGGCTCATATTCACCCCAAAAAACCAAGACAAAAGGATCTTTAGGGGAATAGAGCTGCAAGACTAAGATGTAATTAAGTATGAATCTATGATACAAATGGTGGATCAAGATCAACAACAGATGTGTAAAATGAGGTATATTTAATTTCCTTATTTCCAAATTTGAGTACTATATTACTAATTAACATAAAATTTGAGAGATCCAAAAAAGAGAGACTGCCTTTGCACTCTCTCTTTCCTCTCTTCTGTTGAAAACTTTTCTGTTTGTTTCTCAGGCCTCTGTAATTTTATTATTCTGATGTTTTATTGGTTTTGGCTCGTTTGAGAATTGTTGGTTCTTGGTTGTAATCATGCGCAATTATTGGTGACAGTTTGACATTTTCTTTGGCATTGGATGCTTTGACTTTCTTACACCAAATTAAATGGTTGGAATACTTGCCATGCAGTCATTCCTTTTGTTGCACAAAAAAAACCAGAATCAACCGACTCTCTATAGAGTGTGTTGCTTTAACAGATTGTTGGTTTCAAATACAACCCAAAAACAATATTGGACCCAATAGCAACCAATTAAACTAAAGGTTACAGATTGGATTTCTTACAAAAATAACCTATTTACACATGTTCATCGGACAGCTAACCATTTTTCTGAAAGAAAGTTGGAAATTAACATGATTTGGGTTATATCAAGATCGTATCATAAACAAAATTGGTGAGATGAAAATTCGAGAAATATGACATCTCGACTCACATATCGACCTCATCTTGGTCATTTCAAGTCCAAAACATTTTAGTTTTCTAAGCTTTTAGGGAAAAGAAAGTCAATATTCCTCATAAACTTACATAAATGAAATATTTTGATTCTTTATATAACAAACTCAACAACCTTTGACAAATGACTCCATATGAAACTTATTTTGTGCCCTTTTTCTTATGGCTCAATCAATAGAGAGGAGAGTACATATTATATATCAAAAAATAAAAAATAAAAAGGGAACAGTTGTCACAAGAGCATGTTACGATATCTGTTCCCTAGTCATTCCTTCTTGGCCAATTATGGAATCATATCTCCAGATCACATCCCATGCATGTGGATGTGGGTGTCAACCACAATTAACGCCACAACTAGGGTGCATGATATATGGTCGTTCACCCACTCACAACAGAGCACTACTTTACCTAGCCACCACCTTTGGATGTAATCCAAGGGTCTTACTTTGTAGATACAAACAATGCACACATTGTTTTCTTTTTTTACTCAATTTTCTCA
>QANT01007438.1:0-14859 GCA_003254885.1 Purshia tridentata
ATTAAAAAATGAATAGGCTTTCGAGTAGAGTTAAAGCTTACTTTCTATTTTTAGTATTATGGAATTTTCTGGCCTTGAAAAATAGGATTTAAGGCCTCGTTTGGTGTCTAGGATTGGATTGGAAAGGATAAGTAGTAAATTTATGTGTATTTGAAGAAGAAATTTCTAAGTTAAAGAAAGAAGATGAGAATAAAATGGATAAATTATGAAGAAAACTTATTCTTTCCAATCTCCTCAAAATGGTAGGGATTAGTAAGGATAACATTTTCCTTGTAGCTAAGCCATATTATTTCCCTCTTCTTCCTTTACGTTAGAAAAACACTCTATCTTTTTCCTTAAATACACATGAATTTACCATTTATCTTTTCCAATCCAAGACACCAAACGAGACCTAAAACTATAAAAACAGGGGGGGAAAGTTTTGGTCTTGTTCGCGTAACTGCAAGTACCACCACAAGAAAATTAAAAAATGAATAGGCTTTCGAGTAGAGTTAAAACTTACTTTCTATTTTTAGTATTATGGAATCTTCTGGCCTTGAAAAATAGGACTTAAAACTATAAAAACAAGGGGAAAGTTTTGATCTTGTTCGCGTAACTGCAAGTACCACCACAAGAAGGCTTAGCTTAATCACAAGCATTTTGTTTGTATCCATCTGGACCAAAACCTGTGGTGCGTGTTCAGCACTGACAAGGTTCTCTCTTTCAAGCTCGCTCAGCTGGTAAGCTTTACTGAAATTTTTGTTATTCCCCCAATTCAAGAGAGATTAGTGAACACAAATACACATGATATTCACTGAAAGTGGCAAACAATAGCCCAAAAACTGCTAGATTTGCATGTGGGTGTTTGTTGTAGTCTTCAGATTGCTGAACCCAAGTGAAATTCAGTAGTTTTCCTTTGTGAGTTTTCTCGGAGTAACCATGGCCTCTGCAATGCTCAATGGGGCTGAGAATCTCACACTAGTCAGAGGATTAACCCCAAATGGGTTTGGCTTCTTTCGGTCTGATCTTCATGGGAAGCAATTTCTCAAGATGGGTTTGGTTTCAAGCACAAGAATTTCCAAGTCTTGCACTAGAACCATTGTGCCCAAGTGCAGCATCTCAGCTAGGCCAGCTTCTCAGCCTAGGTTTATTCAGCACAAGAAAGAGGCTTTTTGGTTCTATAGGTTCCTCTCAATTGTGTACGACCATGTTATAAACCCTGGGCATTGGACCGAGGACATGAGAGATGAGGCACTTGAACCAGCTGATCTGAGTGATAGAAGGATGATTGTTGTAGATGTTGGTGGTGGTACGGGCTTTACCACTTTGGGTATAGTTAAGCATGTGGATGCTAAGAATGTGACCATTCTTGACCAGTCCCCCCATCAGCTTGCTAAGGCTAAGCAGAAGGAGCCCTTGAAGGAGTGCAAGATTATTGAGGGTGATGCTGAGGACCTCCCTTTTAGAACTGATTATGCTGATCGATATGTGTCTGCAGGAAGGTACATTGCTTATAATATTGTATTGGGTCTTCTCTAACTTTTATAATCTTCAAATTGCAATTTTCATAGAATTTTTTGATTGGGTTGCAATTTAAAGACTAGAAAGAAATACTATTATTGGTGTGTCTGTCAATTTCATTGTTACTAAAGGAAGAGTTAAACTTGTAAAGTACAGTTAGTGCATGTTTGTGTCCATAGGGTGTGCACTACGATGCGATTAAAGGAAGATTTAATTTTAAACATGTAAAGTAAAATTAACAAAAAAAAAATTAAAATTCCCAGTCTAAATCAGGTTTCCAACCTTTGGCATTTAGGTTGGTGAGGGATGTATAAGTAGGTATTTTTGGTTTTCAAATGCTCACTTTATTCAAATGATTGAACTCCCGGTAGAACTATGGAGGATGGTTTTCATTTTGGTTCATCCTGAGTGGGGGTTGTATGATTGAATTTTCTCAGTATTGAGTACTGGCCAGACCCACAGCGTGGCATCAAGGAAGCATACAGGGTCCTAAAACTTGGAGGAAAAGCATGCTTGATTGGTCCTGTGTACCCAACATTTTGGTTATCTCGCTTCTTTGCAGATGTATGGATGCTTTTCCCGAAGGAGGAAGAGTACATTGAATGGTTCCAGAAGGCAGGATTTAAAGATGTCCAACTCAAAAGAATTGGCCCAAAATGGTATCGTGGGGTTCGCCGGCATGGATTGATAATGGGATGTTCTGTAACAGGCATTAAACCTGCATCTGGGGATTCTCCTTTACAGGTAATTGCTTTGGAGAACCCTGTTTGAACAATTTCCTGATTAATATTATTCTTCTGAGTTGGATTCCTTGTTGGTTTATAGCACTGAGAGTTGATTATTATTATTCTTCTGAGTTGGATTCCTTGTGCATGCATATAATATCATGATGAATTGATAACCAATAACTTTGATGCAATTAGAGGATTCTAATATTGTTGTAGTTTGACTACTGCATCGACTAATCTACTACTATTGGCAATTTGTACAAATGCAGAAACTTGCATTAGGCCCCCCAAAGCTCTATTTATATATGACCTTATAGTTTCCAGAATATGTCCCGGAAGTTCTTGGTCACTGAATGAATCCTGGAACTTGAATCTTATTGCTGTCAATTGTAAATGAAATTGAACTGTAATTCCAAAAGCAGATGGTGGCTGTACCATTTGGTTACAACCAGTGCAAAATATTGTTCTTCATTTTCTTTGGCTGCTTTACAAACTACTGTTCTTGTTTAGTGATGTGTGGAGGTTCCTTGTGTCTTATCTACCATTCATCTGTCTTGTGCTTCGATGCAGCTTGGTCCAAAAGAAGAGGATGTGGAAAAGCCTGTAAACCCGTTATCGTTCCTTCTGCGCTTCATCTTGGGTGTCATGGCAGCAACGTACTATGTACTGTTGCCTATATACATGTGGATCAAGGATCAAATTGTACCGAAAGGTCAACCAATCTAAGAAAAAGAGAAAGATACAGAGCCTCGTCATATGTTATTTCAGTCCCTTTGTACCCGTTTTTGTTTTGTTTTAGTCCTTAGTAGACGGGCATAGTTTTCATCCAGTATGTGGGCTAATAAGTTCCCATCAGAGTTTTCATATTCTACTGTTTGGCCGAACAATTATCCATCAAATAAAGTTTTAGACCATTATAAGTCTAAGAGCAAATCAACTCTTTGAACTTAAAAGAATTCAGTTACTTAAATTAGTCAATATAGCAGCAAACATTATGTGCGAAGCTTCCTTATGAATGTGACATATAATTAATATCATAAATTGATACAAGTTGATATATTCGCCCTCAAATCAAATAGTACGATGGTGAAATCAAAATGGACCTTCAAAAACATTGCTGTTATTTTGCTCTAAACTGGCATTGCTGTCGGTCTCAGCATTAACGCTAGTCAAAACACCCCAGACATCATTCTATAAAATGATGGGAATCCATTACATTCAAATTACATTGCAACGTAAAAGTAAGATCAATTGAGACAGAAGCAAGCCTATTGATCCAATTTGCGTAACTCATTATATCATTTGCTTCTCTCCATGAGCAAGATGCCACTACTTTTGTCCGTGTATCAGGAATGAGGATTAAGGACTGAGATCTCCGTATGAAACCAACCCCCTTTGTCCAGATGGAGAGCTCGACCTTGACCTGCTGGGAGACCTAGGAGTTCTATTACGAAGCTTAGGTGTGGCATCTGGAGATCTGGAATGAGACAGCCCTTGGCTCCTCGACTTGGACTTAACTATACCTCTCTCTGGAGAGTGCCGATCACCAATTCGGGGTCCAAGGCGGGATTTTAATCTGTCACTTACAGGAGGTCGATCTGCTGGACTAGGACTACGGCTGCTGCTGCGGCTACGGTCCCTATAACGACCACGATAACTGCCAGGGCTGCGGGAAGTGCTCCTACTTCGACTTCTCCTGCTTCGATATCTATATAAACACAAAACGTATTAATAGCATGCAAACGTTGGTGCTTCAAAATGCTAGAAAAAAATAACAAAATTTACAATAATAAACAAATCCAATCATATGAAGGAGCATAATGCGGTAAGAATACTGGCCAACAAGTAAAAGTTTCCAAGATCATCTTCTCAGTAGTTAAATCACCTGGTAACATAATCCAGTTATCAAGTCAAATGTTCTCATTTCTTTCCTCATAAAAGATCATTTTAGTATACTTTTTATTTTATGCAAACCAGCATATGCTTCACATATTTAATTTTATACAATTGCTCAGGAGGGAGGGAGGGAAGGAGAGAGAACCTGGGAGGGCTCCCGCCTCTTGGTGGGCTTCGGAAATGTCTATGTGGTGAGCGCTCAGAGAAATTTCTGTAGCTTGAGTACCTTCAGAAAGACACAACAGATGAATAAATTTTGAGCTCATGCAATGTTGCTCATAATTCACTCAAATGATGCAGAAATTACCTATCATGGTTACTTCTATAAATGTCTCTTCCACCATAACGATATGAGTTACGGGGTGAACGATCTGGAGATGGAGTACGGTAGCGACGTGCATAGGCATAGCGCTCAGTGAAGCCACGCCCTTTTCTAATGCGCTTTTGAGTGCCATTTGGAGAAATGCTTCTTGACAAACCCCGGTCATGGTTGGAAGTAGAAGGTTCAGGAGCTTTGCGGAGAGGGCTACCCAATAGACTCCTTGAAGGCCTTCCTCTGTTTCGCTCACCAGAATTCCTTGGAGGACTTCCACTAGGAATTCTTTTAGGACTTGTGCTTGGACTGCTCCTAGGGCTGTTTCTTGACCTTCTTTTGCGAGCCGGACTTCTGGTGAATAAATATGCACAGACACTTTCTCAAGTAATCAAAGAATTATTAACTACCAACTATGCATGAATCGGCCAACTAAATCCAATAAATCTAGTAAAAAACAAAGAAAAGGGAAGCAAGTCAACAGTAGAAACCTGGAGTTGTTTGAGTCATCTGAGTAAGAATATTGATGAGCAGTTTTAGCTTCTGCATTATGCCCGTTATTTAAAGGTAGACCATTCTTTGGAGATAATTCACCTTCTTCTTGGGATGAGTTGTCCTCAGCTTTCTTCATAGCATGATTGTTACTCTGTTCAACAGTTTTTTTTAATACACGAGGGGATTCATTTCCCATATCTGTAACATCACAACAAACCATGTATTCACATTACACTATAAAATGAAGGAAAGATGTTGAAAAAATCTATTTAAAAACCTTGCTGTCTTGCACACATAACACATAAATTTATATATGTGTACAAGCAAAATGTTAACAACAAATATATCATATTAGCTATTATCAGTTAACAGAGGTCATCTTATAATGAAAGTGATGACATACCAAGATTCCTTGGCATTTTTTTTTCTGCAAGCTTAAAGTTATTGGTTTTACGAGAAGAGACATGATGACCATCTTTATCATCATCAGAACTGCTTCTGCTGCTTCTAGTACTCTCACTTTCTGTATCACTTGAACTCTCTGATCTCCTGAAACAAGGCCATAGTCAACATTAATGAAGAATTCAAAGAGATTAAGGCAGAAAACAGAAGAAATGTTGCCCTTAAAGTAACTAGAAAGCAGACCGTTTTGTCTTGCGCCTTGATGGTTTGGCATGCCGGCCTCTCTTCCTCTCTTTTTTTCCATCTCTTCTTTTCCTTGAACGCTGGTGGTTATCTCTTTTAATAGATTTCCTCTTCCTGCGCCTTCCATCATTAGGCGAACTTGAGTCAGATAGAGATGAATCTGCACCTGAATCAGACGAATCAGACTCAGATGTGTCTGAGCTGTAGGAATCAGACGAAGAATATCTCTTTCTTCTCTTTCTTCTTTCCTTCAAGGATTTTCTACGCCTTCTTCTCACTTCCTCATCAGAACTATCCTCAGAAGATGAAACCTTCCTTGATTTCCTCTTTTTCCCTGAAAGAGAAACCATATATTATAGCATATACACTGTGCTACATGCAGTGTTTATAGGCCAGAAAATTCTGGCATCAGAACTTATATATACATGCATTACCTTTCTCTTTCTCCATTGCACTATGATTTTTACTTTCTGAGACTTCACCACAATCTACAATTTTCACAGTTTGGAGAGGTTTTCCGTTAGCTGTTCCCACTTTCTCAATTTTATCAAGTACATCAATTCCCATGACAACCTTTCCAAAAACAACATGTTTCCTGACAAAGAAGATAAAGAAAACATAGCTAATAAGTATAAATAATTTAAAAACTTATTTATTGACCCAAATCAAATATTGTGTCTTCCAAGATGGTGAACAATAGAAATAGCAGGAGACTTGGCTGAGGGTAATGAGTAAATCTAGAATGAATAAAACAAGCCATTTAAAATTACCCATCCAGATGAGGTGTGGACTTGAAAATTATAAAGAACTGGGACCCATTTGTGTTTGGACCACCATTTGCCATAGACAGAAGACCGCGACCATCATGCTTCAATTTAAAATTTTCGTCTGCAAGGGAAATGAAAATCATGACAGCAATTTCACCAAGGAAAAAACCATGAGTGCAATTAAATACTTATGAAGCTTGCAAGTGTACATTCATACAAAAGCCTACCTGCAAACTTTCCTCCATAAATACTTTCTCCACCAGTGCCTGCAAACCAATCAAAGGTTGATCCTTACAAGTCTAGGCATGAATTTAGAAGTCGAACAGAAAATTTGCATTCATCAACAAAATAATAATTTACAAGAAGAAAATCATACCATTTCCATTTGAAAAATCACCACCCTGTATAGAGAGAGAGAGAGAGAGAGAGAGAAGTGAGCAATTGTGTACAATAAAAAGTCACAATACTCTAATTTAAAAATCATCACCGCATTTTTGTGTAAGGCTGTATACAACATTGTGGGAAATAAGGATTACATTTATTATACATAAGGACTATATGTTTATACCCAATGATGATGCAAACATTTCACCAAAAAACGAAGAGACAACGTACTTGGGCCATAAATCCTTTTATTATCCGATGAAATTGTGATCCTTTGTAGTGGAGAGGTTTGCCTGTTGACTTTCCAATGCCCTTCTCACCTATAACAGAATACAGCAAAATATTGTCACACTGTAAGTCATTTAATCAAGAGTTAATGCAGGCAAGAGACATTTCATGCCAGGAAAAACAAAAAATGTTTTGAAATCAAATAGTATGATCATGGATTCTTATTAGCAATCAGAAATCCAATGAAAGGTTTCATTACAGAGATTTACAAATCCTATATCCTCTGTCTTTTAATTTTCTTTCTGGATATACCCATAATAAAACCAAATCCGCCTCCAAATATTTTTAAGAAAGCAAAACTGGACTTGTTTTCACAACATACGTAACCAAAAAGTATTCATAAGCACAATCAAACTTCAAAAATACCTGTACAGAGAGCCCTAAAATTCTCTGCTGTCTTAGGAACAACACTGGAAAAAAGCTGCACATTTCAGGAGATACACATTTATCCTTATATTAATGCCAAAACGCAAGCTAAACCTAAAATCAACAAGAGGTGTCACTCATTTTTATGTACCTCCACAACAATTCTTTCCATTGGGTCCCCATCAATTGATACATCTAAGAAGACATGAGAATTTTTTTTCCCGTTCATATCTTCCTGTTTCACCATTAAAACAAAAGAAGTAAATAAACACATAAAATGTACAGTATAAACCTACATAACATAAAAAGGTTCACTTGTAAGAAATTACTGTATTCCCAATATGAATCTACTAAAGCCTACCCATATGTAAATTAATAAGTTCACTGAAACAAAACCGTAAACCATAATTTTTCACTCAAGCTGTACTTAAACTCGAAACACTCATTTGGATAATTTTCATTGCACTCAAAAGAGAAATCAACAAACTGATCAGGATTGTAACTTTATGAAATAAACACGTAGATTAGAGCATAATCCTCAAAACCCTAATATCCCACCAAACGATTCAAATTTTAATAAGAGTATTTTGATGTAATTCATCAAAGCATTGGACCAAATCGCACAACACCCTAAACCTTAATTTCTCCTTCAAGCTGAGCTTCTTCTCAAGAAACTATCTTTGCATGATATTCCGAAGAAAAACACAAATCAAAGCCAAACTTTAGAAAAATAAAGGAATGAGAAACACAAAAAGGAAAAACGAACCCACAATTTTGGATTCCGTTAATGGGTTTGGCATTGGCATTATATCCGATTATCAAACGCGTCCGAATATCAGATTTAGCTAAAACTATTTAGAATTTTGGAATTTGGTGGAATTCCAAATTCTTTTCTTTCAGCTTATCCTCGGAACCTAATCTACTTACCCGAGAGTCCTCCTTTCAACCTCAACGAGAATCGCAAGCCTGAAGCCTCTGAATGGTATGGTTATCACTGCAAAACCCTAAACTAATACTAAACTTGGGATTCCATTGATTACTGTAATTGAAAGTGTTGCACTATGGAATCTAATGCATTGCTTAGTTGTGCTTTCATTCATTGAATCGTGACATGAAAGCTCGTCTAAGATTCAAGAGTACCTTGGCTGAGAGTGACTCGGGCTGAGTGAAGTCGCGTCAAACTCGGACGACGGCGGCGGCGAGAGATGAGAGAGAGTGAGAAACGAGGCTTTGTTGTTGCTGGATTTCACTTCACTTCCGAGAGATCTCAGCTATAATCGAACTAAATTGCAGTAATAAAATATATATACTATGCTTAATTGCAGTAATGGTCCACAAATTTTACGCAATTTTCAATTTGTTTCACGAACTAAATTTTATACTAAATTGAGACACAACTGAAATTTTATAGTTCATTTTGATATAAAATTTTTATTTATAAACCAAATTAAGAATTGCGTAAAAATTTACCAATACACAAATTTAATAATAACCTCTAAGGTTTTAAAGCTATCCAATCCACCAATTGTTATAAAAAATTTATATGGCTAAAGTTTTACATGATTTCCATAATTGTTTAAAAACAAATGTTTTCAATTCAAGAGATTCTTCAGTACAGCTTGTGTCATGAAACTCTTGTACAACCTCAAATCATATATTCACATCTATGTTTATTTCAAGCAACATTGCTCTGGTCAATCACTATCAATCAATGCAGTCCAATTGACACGTTTGACAAACTTTGTCAAACCGCATGCTGCACGGTTGCACCTTCTGAATATATTTTGGAGTCACTGAAAAAGATATTATTATTGTTTTTGTATTTGAAAGTTAATTTTTTTTGTTTTTATATTTTGGGTCTCAAATTTCAATCCACATAAAAGAATTCTTAACTTTACATTAAAAGTCAGAGCCGAAACCCTTCAGAAAAGCCCAAGACAGAGAACAATAAAGTCATGGGCTTGTTGACAAAGAAAGAGAGAGCTGAGACCAGGCCGAAAGAGTTGTTGACAATTACTTACAACTTACAATTCAAGTATTCAACCCTTGAGGCCAAAAAAAAAGAAAGTATTCAACCCTTGAATCCTTGATTCAAAACGCTCACTTCTAGAAAATTAAATTTCCATGTTGTGAATGAAAAATCTTCACAAGCGTGCTTGACCTTTTCAATGAACTCTCAATTAAATATATATAGAGCCTCCTTCCTCACTTGCTCATAACGTGACACATACATACAATCTCCACAAACCCAGAGCTTTTGCCATTCTTTGTTGACATACAGTCATACACACACTTTCTCTCCAGCCAAACAGAAAATGACAGAAGCATTAACAGAAGGGCAGATTGCTGAGTTCCAGGAAGCCTTTTGCCTGATTGACAAGGATTCAGATGGTGAGTTCTCTGTACATTACCTCTCGGACCTCAGTTCACGTTGGATGACTTTTAAACTTAGTTTATTAGACATTAATGTTTTTCTCTGGTTGGGTATTTTCAGAAAAGATTTATCTTCAATTTTTTAAAGTCATTGCATTTCGCAGGGTTTATAACATTGGAAGAACTGGCCACAGTGATCCAATCACTGGATGAGCGACCCACAAAAGAAGAAATTCAAGACATGATCAGTGAGGTTGGTGCTGATGGAAATGGGACAATAGATTTTGAAGAGTTCTTGAATATTATGGCAAGAAAGATGAAGGTAATCGATCATCATGTATCAACTATATATATATATATATGCTATCCATTTGATATGTAAAGCTGTTTGTGTTGAGCTAGCTGTTAGAACCAGTTTTAATGAAGATGTAAATCTTATAGGATAATGTTGCCGAGGAGCTAAAAGAAGCCTTCAAAGTGTTTGACAGGGACCAAGATGGGTATATTTCAGCATTTGAGGTAAAACATGTTCACCATATTAAGCATCAAATGAGCTAACTTGCACTTTTTATTTAGCACCTGCACTGTTATATCATTTTCTTCTTCTTTGGTATATAGCTGAGACAAGTGATGATAAATTTGGGAGAGAGATTGACTGATGAAGAGGCTGAACAAATGATCAAAGAGGCTGATTTTGATGGTGATGGTCTAGTTAGCTATGAAGAATTTGCAAAGATGATGATGCTCTGTTGATCTAATTCCATTAACTCTTTCTCAAGCAATACAATAAGTAGAAAAATAGATCAAATCCAATCATGGCTTCAGAATTAGGAAGCAATACATGCACATTGTGCCATTAGTGCTGTAACACATGTAAGGTGCCCCTTTAATTTTATTGTATGTAAGAGTATTTAACTTGCTTCTCTATAATCAGCTTGATTTGTTTTGTTCTTCTAAGCCAAGGGTTGTCCCTTTGAGCCATAATAGGACCTCTTTCTTTATACAAAAAAAAAAGGATTCTAGAAGTTGAGAAAATTTTCCCTTAATTTTTTTTTCCCTAAATTATATAGGAATAGGATGATAAGATTGCATTACAAAAAATTAAAAACAAATTGAACAAAGGTGTATTGCGGAAACTTGTTCTTACCGTGTAAATCTTTCCTCGGTGTGAAGCCCAATGGGTCAGACCGAACGAAGTTCAATTCGTACAAAAACTCAAACTTGTTGAGGCCCAAAAGCTCATTCAAATTCTAACTATTTAGGGCACTTATGGAGTCTAAGATTTTTACCATGAACCTAGTTTAAAGCCCATTTTGAAAAATCCAAATTTTTATTTTCCATCACATTTGCATTATGAACTAATAATTTAAGCATTACATTTACGCGCCCAATCAAATATATATTTTTTAAAATATTAGGTACAAATTAAAATTATTATTTTTTTAAAGGCAAGAATGGTGAAGTCCAAGCCCAAATTGGGCTTCAAGAACATGTGCCAACCCCGTTAGGCCCAAATATCTAACGAATCTAACAGTGCTGTGTGCAAGCCTAAAGGACTATTCAGTCCCGCGAAAAAGCCGTTAACTTTTTACTTAGCCTTCAACACTCAACAGAATCACAATCAATTCTACAGACCAATTTTTCTCCTATCCTCTCTAATTCAATTAACTAATCAAAGAAACAATTAATCTCCCAATCACAATCAACTAATGAAATTATAAATTTGTCCCGATTCGCTTAATTCATAAACCCTATACGGCTATACGCCCAAATCCTAAAATGGCAACCACGGAACCGAACAGTATGGACGAGCTCTCAGCCGCTTCGACAACTATAGCATTCGACCGACCGGTCTCCTTGCTCCGTGGACCTGTCCGGGCCGGCCTACCCGACGACCCATCATCCGGTCCATACATCCTGGCATTCCGAGACCCGAAAACCTGGGCAAACGCGTACAGAGCCTGCGAGTCGAAGATCGTCGAGCAGTGCGAGGCCGGGGCCAGGATCGGGTGCGCCATCACCGCATCGAACAAGTGTAAGCCCCCGTGGTGGCGAGCTCTGATTGGTCCAAAAGTTTCAGACTTGAAGCAGAGGGAGCAATGCGAAGAGAGAGAAATGGAGGGGTGTTTGGCTGCGGCGAAAGAGAAGTGCGTTGGGTTCGCGAAAGAGAAGTGCTTGAACCCCTTTAGGGAGGCTAGAATTGTGGGGGTGAATGTAAAGCAGGCTGAGAAGATGGTTTGCTGGGCAACTGTGGTGGATAGGAGTAGGTGGATTAATTTGATTGGATTTGAAAATTTGGGTTCTTGGGGTTCGGATAATTGTGGATTTGGAGCAACGAATTATAGGGCTAGTGAGTTGTTGGGTTCTGATGTTGATGTTGATCGTGTTTTAGGTGGCGGCAGTGAGACATTGAAGGTGTGAGATTTGGGGAATGAATGTTAAAGTTGGTAGATTTGTAAAGATACTGCTGAAGAAATGGTTGCTGATGAATGTAGGCATGGCAAAGGTATGTTTGATTGAACTCTGCTTCTTTGATTTAGAATGGAAAACAGTAGAAAGATGCAAAGCATTTTTAAATTAATGTTACAATTGTGTTATAGTATTTCATAGGCTTTGTATGCTTTTGCTATTAGATAGGCATTGTGTAGAGATTAAGTTCTTTTTTATTGTAAGAATGTGGTAGCAGACACCTGAGAGTGGCAGAATGTTTTAATCATATGCTCCGGTTTTTTAATTCTGTTTGGAAAAAGTCGATTCTGGAGTTAACTTAGTGGGGTGTATTGTATATGGATTTTAAAAGATTTTTACGGAGTTTAAAAGTCATATGGTATTCAATTAATACTTTTAAAAAGTCGATAAAAATCTATATGTATTCAATTAAGAATGTTAAGGAGTCTATAAAAATCATATGATATTCAATTAAGACTTTTAATGACTTTTAAAAAGTCCATAAAAATCTATGTGTATTCAAAAAGTCATAGAATTTTATAGACTTCATTTAATGATGGATTTCTAAAGACTTTGGAAGACTTTTATGTGTATTTCAAAATCATTATAAATCCGACCTATTCTCTGCGGATTTATAAGGATTTCTATAGACTCTGTAAAACTCTGTAGAACTCTATAAAAATCTATAAATTCTGCAAAAATCTACAACTTGAAAAAAGTCTATAAAAGTCTTTATAAATCTATATACACTACACCCCCCTTAGACTCGTATTGCAGTTTTTGTTTTGCATGATATACTTAGACCATACAGACCTATGAAACATGTATAGCACGTACTGCAGCCTGCAGGTTTGGCTTTGATTAAGTAGCAATATAGTATATTGTATGCTTCATGTTGAGACCATTGTTTTGTATTGTTTTGTTTGTAAGAGCAGACTAATATGGGGTTGGCCAAGTTGCAGTATCTTGCCACAGAGACTCATGCATGTAGAACTGAAAAAGTTTTAATGGGTGGCCTTGTTGGATTTAATCTTTCATGTCCTTCTCTTAGTTGCAGCCTCATAACCTTCTGAATACATTGAAATTGAGTTAATGGAACTTGAATAGTTGAATGTAAAATGTTTTGGGGTGTTTGCTGCATTCTGTTTATATGGTTTGCACATGGGCTTGATGGGCCAAATAAGCCCAATTTAGTCCCTCAGTTTTAGTGTTAACTTTGACCTAGGTTCAACATCAACACAAACCAAAAACTTGGGCCCCAAAACATCCAACAAATTATGGTATTTTGCACTTCACCTGTAATTACATATTCTTAGGGGAAATATGATGGTCGACTACCCTTGTGAATTCATTCCTCATTTCCTCATAGACTTTCTGTTTAGTACTATTTTTTTTATTAAAAAAAGAAGACATAGACTTTCTGTTTATTATCCTTTATCTTTAATATATACGGATGCTTGTCTTGGATGATTTATTTTCTTTTATAAAATAAATTTGCTACGTAGACTTTATGCTTATCTACACATTGACATTTCATTTTCTTTTATAAAAAATATTAGTTACATTGACTTTCTGCATATGTATGCTATTGCTACGTACCTTACGTGTGTGCGCATAATTGCTAGTATTAACTAATGGTAACATGTATTCTAATATAGGAATAGATAAAGTTGAGGGGTCATGGGTTTGGTGATGAAGATGCAGAATCACTTCTGTAAATTTGTTTTATTGCGTGCTTGTCTTTAATAATATTATTTGAGGTTTTTAGACTAGTAGTTGCTTGGTTCAGTAATTTTTTTCTGTGTACTTGATGATAGCCTAGTTTGACTTGTCACTAATTGACATATAGCAGTACTATTTCTTGAGATTATCAATGTTTCTAACTTTATAAGGTAAAGCTTGATGTTGAAATGATACAGATGTACGTTGTCTGATTGTTTAATCCTTTAATTGATGACTAGCCAAGTGGTGATGCATGAGGCCATTTTGAATAAAAAGAAACATGTGCATTTGCTTATACCTCTTTCCCGTACACAGCGCCTGTGATTAAATAGTTTCTGGGCCATAGACCTGAATCAGTCTTTTTAAAGTCGTGAACTAGAATTGTTTTCACGTTACTTTTGGGCAAAGATTTAAATTTCGAAAATTTGTTTTTGGAAAGGTACGAAATTTTGAAACGTTCCTTTTAAATTTTCTTTTTAATTTTGGAAATTTCCTTAGGGGAATGAAAGTCTACGATTAGGGAAAAAAAATCCACAAAAAAAAAGGTGATCGAAGGTGGCTGAAATTAGCAAAAGAATCCAACGGTGGCAAGGTTTAATTTCGTATTTTCCGATGCCTATCGTGGCTGGCCAGCATGGAGGNTTCCGATGCCTATCGTGGCTGGCCAGCATGGAGGAAGGGCGAGAGAAGATGGCCGACGCCTGGGGGTCCTACTGGTGGCCTTGGGTTGATCGGAAAAGGTTGGGTTGGTGGTGGGAATTGTTGGTGGCGTGACTGTGTGAAGGAGGAAGAGAAAAAAAAAAGGAATAATTAGAAATAGGTTCAATTTTAAAGGGTCATTCGGACTAAAACCATATAAAAATTTAAATAATACTTAAATCCAATTTTTTAAATTGAGATCCAAAAAATAGATTTTTTAAAATTTTGACTCCTA
>QANT01007441.1:0-10481 GCA_003254885.1 Purshia tridentata
CTTATCTATTTGTAATAATATGGATATTGTTTTTTTTCCTTGGCCTTGTGTTATAATGTGGTTTGAGAGAGAGAGAGAGAGAGAGTAGTGGATTAAAAAAAATTATTAGGTATAACCAATATACCGCTACGTGTAGGGTTATTGGATGACATATTTATATTTGTAAACTATTATATTAATAACCTCCATCTATATTATAACACATAAATTAGTTATACAACATGTCAATGTATTAGTTATATAAAATAATTTCTCGTTGATTAGTATTTTGATTTATTTATTTTAATTTTAAATTTTTTTTATTGTTTTGCTCTTCTTTATTGAATTATCTTATTATAGTATTGTTTAGTAGGAGAGTGTTTTTGGCATTCATGATAATTTCACCTAAGGGTAGAGTTTGCTCCATATGTATAGATATATTTAGATAGACAGACCTATAAACAAGTAACATACCAACATAATATTTTCAATAAATATTTGAAATAATGACTATTTAATTAAATGGATAAATAGTCTTCGATTATATATGTATGGAGGATTCATATTTTAATAGAGACCTACAATGTAGATAGTTCTAATCGTCAAAATATAATAGGTAATAAGTCTCATAAAAAATTGTATTTTTATTAAATGAGAGATTCCTTAATGGAAGATGGCTATAAATTGATAAAAGTAAGTTATAAGTTATAACTCAACCTAGTTATTCTTCTCATCTTCAACCTATTTCAAACTCTCTCACTCCAGTCTGCAACAGCCCCCAAGTAACCTCTATGACGTATCTCTTGTTCAAGGCAATAACCCCAATTTTGTTTCAGTTTTATGTGCATTAGATTCATTTATTGATACCCAGTTCAGTCACAGTCACAGTCACACTAATCCAAGTCTTAGTCAATGGATTTATTATTGGTTTTGGATTGTACACTAATATAAATAGAGCATAGAATTCATAATTTCTAATTTGGGTAATGTAAATGCTTCATAACCCCCTAATTAGAGCTGCAATATTCCTAAACCCCCAACTTATATTAAACTATCCCAAAACCACTTAGTTTTCATTTAAACTCTATTAAAACCCCCCTTTTCAAAGTCAGCCCCCTTTTAATATTTATTATATTCCAATTATACCCTTTTGGGTAGGTTCTACTTTTTTATTCTTATTAATGCAAATATTTATAAACCCCCTAATTAGAAATTGATTCTCTCATAACCTCCACACAAAATTGAACTCTCCCAAAACCCCAAATTATATACTTTAACATTTTCGAAACCTCCTAGTCAACCTATAACCATCTAAAATTGACTTTTCTTTTTCAGAATTTCCGTTATACCCTTTTTATTTGTTTTTAATTTTAATAAAATTTTAATTGTATTTTTTTATTTTAGAAATACCATTTTTATTTATGTTTTTTTATTTTAGTTCGTAACTTTAAACTCCTAACCTCCTACAAAATTTGTCTAAACATTCACCCATTTAGAAACTCTCTCAAAACCTCCTAAAAATTGTAATATCTCTTTTACCCTTCTGACGTGTTCTGACATGTTCTGACGCGCTTTGATGCGCTCTTTGACGTATTCTGACGCGCGTCCAATGTAACTGTATTTCAATGAATGTGTAACTGTTTATTTAGTGAAAGTGTAACTATTTATTTAATGAAGGTGTATCTGTTTTTTAGTGAATGTGTAACTGTTTTTTTAATCAATGTGTAACTGGTTTTTTATTTTTTTATGGGGCTGCAAGTTTTTTTTAAAAAAAATTAATAGTATAATTATTTGTAATTATTTTTTAATATAATTGTATTTCTAAAATTCAGTTTCAATTTCAGTGTAACTGTTTTTTGAGTCAAGGTGTGTTTGTTCAGTGTAACTGTATTTTTAAATTACAGTTACACTAGACGCACGTCAGTCCGTGTCAGGCCACGTGTCAGTTTGCGTCAGAGCGTGTCAGCGTGTGTCAGAGTGCGTCAGAAGGGCTAAAAAGGTATTATTATTTTTAGGGGATTTTGGGAGAGTTCTTAAATAAATGGGGGCTTAAAGAAAAGTTTGTTACTAATTAGGGGGTTTTGAAAAAGTTAACCATTTGGGTATCTGGTTTTGCACCTTCCGCTTTCATCTGGTTTTGCAATTCAAATTTTTGTTTTATTTAAAGGTGTGTTTGGTTGGTTAGATTAATTTGATGGAAGGTGGAGAACCCTCAATGGACACAGGCGATTGGAGGAGCCAATTGCCGCCAGATGCACGACAAAGACTTATCAACAAGATGTAAGTATGTTCGAAAAAGAAAGAAAAGCTACAATTCGTGGACCTCATAAATATATGAAATTTTATTTTGTCTTCCATTTCTTTGGTTTTTTCACCCAGAATCATGTTACTTGGTTCATGCCAGAAAAGGGTTTGTATTTTGTATGGAGATGTTCATAAATAGTCATAAATTTATATCAGAGACAGGATTTGGTTTGCAGATTTTAGTGAATTCATTTTTGCAGGGACTAATCGAAATAGTAAAGTTTGAGATAGAGGATCGTTATATAGTGAATAATTAAAGACTGGTTTTACAATAGAAATAGATAATTCGATTATGTCTATTTACAGGTGCATAATCGTTTGTACATTCATGTGGATGTATTGAAGTTAACAAGCATGAATAACATATACCCCTTTTTGTGTTAATAGAAATTGTTATAGTCAAGTTATGCCTTTTGATCTAATATGATGATGATCTACTGACTGCTGAGGTATGGTTCCATATATGCCTGCTTAGGGAATTTTGCAGCTAAATACCACTTGCTATTTTTGGGACAAGTACATGCCAACACTGTGTTCCTTTTTCTTTTTCTTTTTTTCTTTTTCTTTTTTTCTGTGTCAAACTACTAATGGATTATTATTCTTTGTACTTTTTTAGCTTAATTTAACCCTTTGGGACAATTTAGTCAAGTTATTTATTGACTTAGAATCCACTTTTGTTGTTAAGAACATCTCCATTCCTTCATGGTCAATAACTTACTAAATGTATTGCATATGAAGAATTGATACATTAAAGCGGCGTCTTCCCTGCTCTGGTGAAGAGGGATTGCTCGAACTCAAGAAAATTTCTGCAAGGTTTGAGGAAAAGATGTATGTTGCTGCCACAAGCCAGGTACTTCCACTGTAATATTTGAGAGTATATGCAAGCTTACTTAGATTTGTTAATTTTTAAACTCTCTTTGTATTGTGGATGGCACTCTGGTCTAAGTTTTATGTGGATCTCTTTTTCCAGTCAGATTATCTACGGAAAATTTCTCTAAAGATGCTCGCCATGGAGACCAAGTTTCAAACCAGCCCCTCCAACCTAAAACGGCATCGTGTATGTGCTTAAAGTCTACACATTTTGCAAGTTGGTTCTATATAAAATCCATGTTTTAAAATAAATAATAAATTTAGAATTTCAGAGAGTCAACTGAAGATTCCTAAACTGCTTGTGATATCCTGAATAATTACTCTATTTATAGTCTTGATCTTCCTTCTTTTACAAGCTTTGTGAATTGTGCTAAATGAAAAATTGATCTTTTCTCAAAGTTTTCAGCATTATCAATATTATCATCTGTTTCCCCTGCGCAGTTACAAGACGTTCTTGGTGATGTCTCAAAATTGCAATGGTTAATCACAATGCATAATAACACAAAAAATGTAATTGTAGTGTATTAAGCATGTGGATTATTCAGTGATTCTCTGCTTTTCAATATCAGAGTTTGAATCCATCTGCTTGAGTCAATATAATTGTAGTGTATTGAGCTTGCAGTTGAGTAGCTGCAATCGATAACACAGCCAATACCATTTCCAACAACCCATATTCTCATTTATGTATATAGGTGTTGTACTGTCTGTCTCTCACCTGCAACACCAAGTCTTGCTACAGTCATTTCTTAATTTATATTCCTATTCAATTAATTTGTTACTCTTCCTTAGTTTATCACGTACTCTAGCCAATTCCTGAATAAGTCACAGAATGCTGCATAGATACATTCTCTTCCTTTACTGTAGAGTGTAGACTGTAGTTGACAAATCCTATATCACATGATCCAAGTCGATAAAGTAAACTGAGAACTTAAGAACCCGAGCACCTCTGGTTCACTTTGACATTCAGTCAACCTCTGTTTTCTTTTGTCTTCAAGCTCTTTCAAACTCTCTTACTCTGGTCTGCTATCCAGCCTCCAAGTAAGCTCTGTTGTTTAAGGAAATAACCCCAAGTTGTTTCAATTGTATATGCATTAGATTCATTTTTTTGATACCCAATTCAGTCACTGTCACAGTAATCCAATTCTTAGGTAATTGATTTATTCTTGTTATTAGATCTTACTCTTTAACATAGAGCATAGCATTCATAATTTCTGATTTCTGGTCTTTTTAGATTTGGGTATCTGTTTTGCACTTTCGTCTTTCATCTGGTTTTGCAATTCAAATTGTTGCTTTATTTGAAGGTTTGTTTGGTTGGTTAGATTGGTTTGATGGAAGGTGGAGAACTGTCAATAGACACAGGCGCTTGGAGGAGCCAATTGCTGCCAGATGTGCGACAAAAAATTACCAACAAGATGTAAGTATTTTATGAAAAAGAAAGAAAAGCTTGAAATTATGGACCTCATAAATGGGTGAAATTTTACTTGGTTCATGCCAGAAAAGGAATTTGTATGGAAGTGCTCATCAATAGTCAAAGTAAAAGATTGTTGTTCCCATCAAGTAGCTTTTTATCAGAGACAGTTGTGTCATAGTTTGTTATAAAGGACGATCTCAATATTTAATGTAGAGGCATTTAGTTAGCGGTTTGTACTTTGTAGTGTATTCATTTATGGAGGCAGTAATTGAAATAATAAAGTTTGGAATTATGATTGATATATAGCTTTAGGGTGGCAAATCTAGAGTGAGAAAATCCAGATTCTTGTAATGCTTTGCTGTGTAGGAGATACAAGTTTTTTGGAGGTCGGAAGAAGGGACCTGGTTCTGGGAAGATGTTGTGATGGCAGTGTTTTGGGTGGTTTGGTTGGAAAGAAATAGGAGAAATGTTTAGGAAGCTAGGGGTAAGGAGGTAGATCAATTGTGGGAAAGAGTTCTTTTTTGGACATTGCTTTGGGTGTCGGTATCCTTAGAATTTAGAGATACCTCTTTTCCATCAAATCTTCTTGATTGGAGTGCTGTTGTATTCTAGTTTTGGTAGATCAGGTCATTGTGAGTGGATGGGTTCTTGGTTGTAATTAGCTGTATTTTCTAGTTCTTCTTGCTTGTAATTGGCTGTATTTTCTAGTTCAGGGGTTCTAGGCGGAGCTTGTGGCTTTGTTTCTATTGTATTTTGTGGTGGTGTTTCCTGGCTGTTGTTGTACTGTTGTGGGCTCCTTTTCCACTTCTTTGTACTTTTTCTTCTGTTTAATAAAAGTTTTGTTTCTCATCAAAAGATATATAGCTGATAATTAAAGACTGGTATTATCATAAAAAAGTAGATAATTCAATCTCGTGTCTCTGTGGTGCTTATTCGTTTAATTACATGAAAAACATGAGTGTAAATAGGTATTCTTTTATAAGGATGAAAATGTTAGCATACATAAGCATGAGGAAGGTGAGCCATTGGATTGAAAGATTTTTATTTAAATAAAATACATGTTCTGCAATCCATGACCTACCCATCCCATTCTTATGTATGCTAACTTTTCTCATGCTTATAAGAGAATTCCTGTGATTGTCAATTCATGTGGATATATTGAAGTTAACAACCATGAATGACGTATACCCCTTTTGTGAGAATAGAGATTGTTATTGTCAAATTATGCTTTCTGTTATTACATGATGATGGACTACTGACTGCTGAGGTCTGGTTCCATATATGCCTACTTCTGATATTGAAGCTAAAAAGAGCACGTGCTTTTTTATTTGGGGACAAGTGCATGCCAATGCTGTAGTCTTTTTTTGTTTTTGTTTTTCCTTTCAAATCTACTGTTCGATTATTATTCCTTGCACTTTTTTTAGCTTAATTTAACTATCTGCTTTTGGGACAATTTAGTCAAGTTATTATTCACTTAGAATCCACTTTTGTTCTTAAGAACTCCATCTCCATTCCTACATGGTCAATAACTTACTAAATGTATTACATATGAAGAATTGATACGTTAAAGCGGCATCTTCCCTTCTCTGGTGAAGAGGGATTGCTCGAACTCAAGAGAATTGCTGCAAGGTTTGAGGGAAAGATGTATGTTGCTGCCACAAGCCAGGTACTTCCACTGTAATATTTCCGAGTACATGCAAGCTTACTTAGATTTGTTAATTTTTAAACTCTCTTTGTATGTGGATGGCACTCTAATCTAAGTTTTGTGTGGATCTCTTTTCCCAGTCGGATTATCTACGGAAAATTGCTCTAAAGATGCTCACCATGGAGTCCAAGTCTCAAACCACCATGGAGACCAAGTTTCAAACCAGCCCCTACAACCTGAAACGGCATCGTGTACATGCTTAAAGTCTAAACCTAAAAAAGTCCATGTATAAAAATAAAATAAAAAAGTACTATTCAGAATTTCTGAAACTTAAAGAATAACAAGATTCCTAAGCTGGTTGTACAAGCTTTTACAAGATTCCTGAATAATTACTCTAATTATATTCTTGATCTTCCTTCTTTTACAAGCTTTGTCTATTCTGCGAGATGCAAAGTTGATCTCTTCTCAAAGTTTGTTAGCATCATCATCATCTGTTTTCCCTGCATTTACATGACATTCTTGGTGAGGTCTGAAAATTGCAATGGTTAATCACAATGCATAATAGCACAAAATATGTACTTGTAATAGTGTATTATTATTAAGCATGTGGATTTTTCCTTGGACCAAAAATAGAAAAGCATGTGGATTATTCAGTGATTCTCTGCTGTTCCATATCAGAGTTTAAATCCATCTGCTTGAGTCAATATAATTGTAGTGTATTATGCATGCACATGCAATTGAGTAGCTGCAATTGTTAACACAGCCAATACCATATCCAACAACATTAAGTCTTGCTTTGGTCATTTCAATATGCCTAACTTACCCAATTTGTTGGTCTCTTATATGCACCAATGACAATTAAAGAAGGGTTTGAGCTACGAAGCCATGGTGGTGTTTTTGGAAATGGTGCCGGTGGTGATGTCTACTGGTTTTCTCGTTTTTGTGCTCTGTATTTTGGTAAATGCAGGTCAGAGGGGTAGGCTTTGTTTGGGAGGTAGGCGTACGCGCTTGGAGGGATGTAGGACTCACGCAAACAATTGATTCGAGGGCTCAGGTTATGAGTAATTTTCATTGTAACTCACTAATTGGAAGACCATTACATGATATTACTGCTTCCCTCATAATGCATACATATTTATTGATGAAAAAATATACATTTTCAAAATATAAATTCATTTTTTATTCATATTATAAGTTGATTATAACCGATGGATTAACACCACGTGATGGTGTTACGGGTACACCAAAACATTTCTTTGTGTTGTATGTGTTTGGTTGGGTGACTTGGTTTTGTCATGACAATTGATGGAAATCAGTCATTATCATTCATCAGGTATAGATATTTATACAAGTGTATTACTTAAGAGAAGCACATACATATTTAAGTTACAATAAATAAGATAAACAAGCCCATTAACCAAAACCTTCAACACACCCTGTGGTCTTAGACAGACAAGTTTGGAACAAAGAAGCAATTGACGTTGCTTATAAAGCGCCTTAGTGTGGAAATCCGCAACCTGATCAATTGACGGAACAAATAGCACTCAATTACGGTCTAAAGCAACACGTTCACGAACAAAATGGTAGTCAAGTTCAATGTGTCGAGTTCTAGCATGGAAAACTGAGTTTGTAGCCATATAAGTCGTACTTAAGTTGTCATATAAGTAATAGAAAATTGGACCTTAAACCCAAGCTCAAACAACAGAAAAGAAAGCCACAAAGTTTTGGCACATGCATGGGAGAGAGAACGGTACTCTGATTCAACACTCGAATGAGATACGGTTGGTTGTTTCTTAAAACACCGAGAGATAAGTTTAGGCCCAAAGGAAGATGAGTTAACAGGTGGAGTTGGTAAGAGAAGTGACAATATGTCTTATTTTATTACAGACACAAAGTATGTGTCCTAATCTAAGACACTTTAAAATATGTATCCTAAACTAAGATTACCCCAAATTATGTATCCTGATTGAAAAATTAACCCTTTTTTTATTAGGTTTCTATAATACAACAACCAAAGAAAATAACACCAATAAAATAATATCCAAAAAACATTAACTCTAAAAATCATAAAGTCTAAAGTAATGGGAATAACGAAAATATTCTTTGCAGGACCTTTGTTCTGGACCTTTAATGACTTTTTGTCATTTTTATCCTATTTTTGACAGGGTTTATTATTTTAGGGTATATGGTTCTATATTTTAGAGTAATAAAATCAATATTCAAGGTTATATTGACTTGAAAGTTAAAATATAATTATAACTAATGAATGGAACTCATAATCATGAGAGCTGAAACCAAGAAATGGGTCTCAATTTACGATTTATACTCTAATCTTATAAATATATCACAACTTCTACAAGTATATATAGATGCACCCAATTCATACAAAGGAAAATTCAAATCATACATCAATCCAAATATTGCAAATCTACGCATACGATTGAAGATTAGGTTGTTGTATCTTGGAAGTATGGCACTATAACACTACGTGACAGTGTGACCAATCTATTATAATTATAACATGTACAATTATTAATATCTTAAATTTTATATTTAAAAACTCGCCATCTACCAATTATTATTATAACACGTGAATTATGTAATACCATACGGTAGCGTTATGATCACATATAATTAATTTTTTTAAAGACGAATTTCTTTTCTTTTCAAAGTAGCGTCCACCAAATTTCTAAGACAAGATAATTACCATTTACCATATACATGACAGTGAGTCAATGACATGTACCTTAGTAGAAAGCAAAGTCCATGACTGAACCTATTGGCTATAGCTAGAAGAGAATCCGAAAACATAAGAAAAACAATTCAATTCAATTCAAGTTGGATGAAATGTTGATGAGATTTCTCTAGTTATCTCAAACACATGATAGAAAAGCAACCCGGAACAAATGGGCACACTCAAAGTAACAAGTGCAACTATTCCTAAAGCCAAACTAGGCCTCATATTCATCAAACAATTTTGCAATAACCCTATTGCTTCACAAACATCCTCCTTGTAATACATCAAATATCTCTTCTCCCAACCCATCCAATCCGAATTTGGAGCCTCATCATGACTCCTCTCTAACATCTTCATCTCCCGAATGCGCATCCGGAGCACATTCATGCTTTCATCCACAAGCCTGCCCCCATAGTCTCTCCCTGCTGCCGCCACAACCACGCAAATTGCTCGCCTTTTCCGGCACGCGGATGCAGTCGAAAATCTCCGGGCAGGAACTGTGGGGGATGAGAGTAATCTGGTTGCCATTGAATTTGGTTATACAAATGAAGAAAGCACGCATAAATAAGCAAGGTTATGTAACAAAGTGTATATATATAGAACCTTACGGACTAAGGCTTAATTATGTCTAAAACCGTGTTAAGAGATCAATATCAATGCCACAGTGACAAAGTGCAACGCGTATTACCGTGTTGCGCTTGGCAAGATGTGGACATGCGTAGCGTGTGGGACTATGGATTAATTAATCACTACTACTTTTTTCCTTAAACTTTCCTTAGAAGCAATGTTAAGCTTACGCATGGCTAAAAAAAGAAGAAGCAATGTTACGAATTTAGGCATCTAGCTAATTACTTTAACGAAAAATCATAGTCACTAACATCAAATCGTATCTCGATATAGTGTTACGAATCGTATGTCCTTATATAAAACAAGAGTTACCAGACTGAAGCGAAATTAATTAAAAGAGGACAGACATCCAACAAATGATTTGGTTCAACAAATGTACAATACGTAAAACATTCTAGAAGAGATTGATCGATATTTATATAATATGCCATATATGTAGCTCCACCCTGGTATCCGGTATCACTGAAATATCAAAGATTTGAAAATATCTCTGACCAAAAAATAGATCTGAAAATATCAAAATATTAAATTATAAATAAAATATTGATATCGATAAAATATGAGAAAGACAACAACAATTACAAGAAAAACATGAAAATTTTTAAATTATCTACCCATTTGAATTAAAATCATTATGATTGATACAATTGGAGTCCCGGTTTCACTTAAACGCAAATTATTTGTTATACTGGGATTGATAATACCAAGAAACTTAATTCACTTTTAACAACAACAAAAAATGAAGTGTCAGAATGAAAATAATATATATTCAAGATTTTTAAGTAAAATAATAGGAAAAAAAATGAAGGAAACAAATTATACAAATGCCTATGGTACTAGCTAGTGTCATTTACATTTACAAAGCCAAGTGCTAGAACCCATCATCAACCAAGATGAACGGTGGATAG